>VXAD01003128.1:238360-255720 GCA_013399195.1 Dicrurus megarhynchus
CCCCACCCGCCCCCGCCGCTCTTTCCTTTGCGTAGAAAAGAGGAATAAAAAATGACCCGAGTAAAAGTGCTGGAACATGTGACTTCCTGCACAAGAGTGAAATGTGTAATGACCAACTTGCTATTTTCTTCAGAAAAAAAATATCTGGCTAACATCAGCACAGAAGAAATTCAAAACCAAAACAAAATTGCAGAGTTTCAAATAGTGCTCCAGTGCTTAGGACTAGGGTAAATGTTTTATTAGAAGTGTCTGTGCACCCCAAAGGCCAAGCTGTTCTCAGTGATCTAGCTCCTGTATGTCTGCAGTGGCTCTCTGGTTGGCCATGTGCAATGGAAGGACCAGTCACTCAGTAGCTCTGTACGCTGCTGCTGCTGCCATTTCAGTCTTCTAAAATTTATGTTAAAGGATGCCTTAATTTATTAATTTTTCCATATGGTGGTCATATATGAAGAAATGACATGCCCTTCAGTGACAGTCAGGTATCATCTCACTTTTCTGCCTTGGTAGATCATGCTGTTTCAAGAAGCATCTGAACCTGAGTTCCCATCTCAAAAAAGAGTTCTCCTAGAAGATTGCTGGATTGAAGGATTCAACAACCACTGATGAAAATGATACCTCTGTTAAGGAAACTTTCCTGCACCCAGCTTGAGTTGTTGTTATGTTATTGCACCATGATTAAATTATTTTAAGTATTGAGATGTCTGAGACTCTGCTATGGGAAACCAAGGGTTAAACCAGTAAGGAAACCTTGTCTGACTGTGCGAGTGTGGTGAGGGTAAGGAGTCAAACAGGGCCCCTGTAGGTTCCCTGGAGCTGCCTGCAGTGGACGATTCTACCATCTTGTCTTCATAATTTTTGCTGACAATATGCACTCAATATTTCACACTGCAAAATATTTTCTAAAAGTCATCAACTACTCTCAGCTTCTACAGAGTGTGATAAAACTTTCTGCCACTTGAAAACTCCAGCACCTCAAGAGGTCAGAACCTTTTTTCCAAAAATAGAAATGGTCCAGAAGTTCAGCTTTCTGCTATGGAGACGGAAGTACCACAGCTTTAGAATTATGGGCAATATTTCATTAGGAAAGAAATGCTGGGATTTGTTGCGACTGTTGTTTGATTTTTTTATCTTTCTTTTAAAAATTCCAAAACTCTGTTGTGAGGCATGTGAGATCCCGTGAGTGGAAGCTGTGCATGATGAGAAGTAGAAAATTCCTTTAAAAACTATCTGATAAGCTCTAAAGTAAAATTGTGTTCACTTAGAGGTTATCTGCAGAGATTCCACTACTGAACAGCAAGTTCTCAGGAAATTGTAAATATAAAAGCCAGGCATTTGTGATGACTTTAAGAATGCATGCTGTCATGAAAGAGAATCATTCCATCTTCATGGAGTCATAGACTTTAAAGGCTAGAATTTACTTCCTGAAAGACACAAGCCAGAAGACTTCACCCAATACATTTTGTACATGGTATTTCCTTTCTTTAAATGAATTTCCAGTAGTATTAAGTTGATAGGGTGATTAAAATATTTTCCATAGACAGTTTTAGGGACTGTCGTTCTTTTAATGAATACATACACAATTGGTCAAACTCCTCTCTAGTGGACCTGCACTGAATTAGAATTACAGATGCCACACAAGCTTCCCCAATGGTATGTGCTGGGTAAAAGGACACCAGCACAGTATGGTTCGTTAGTACCTACACCCAGTGAACACAGGGCTTGCTGTGAAGAAGCACCAGCTCATACTGGCAGGAATCTCTCTTTTGTGTTAACATTATCTTCTTTGTAATTGTGGAATTATCAGATTTACATCATGGGCTTGGAAAGAAAACAAGGCAATAAACACAAACGAACCAACACCATATATTTGTGAGTCAGTGGACAGCATATGAAATGGTAGACAGGTGAGGAAGACAGCATGTCATCCAACAGGCTGAATCCGTAGAGTGAAAAGGAAGCAGGGCTGTTTGTCTTAAAATCTTATCTTTTCTTAGAAGATTCCCTGGCCCTTATTCTCCAAAGCAGATGTTTTTTCCCCCTCAGACTATTCTCTGTCAGTTTTCTAGTGGTTTTATTTTCTCCTAGGAAGTTTACATTTTTCAAATTCTAAAATCTCCAGTACAGTGTCACTTGGAATACATCCTCCCTTTGCTCTCTCACTGCTTTGCTTTAATTACCAGTCTCTTTGTAAAATGGGAAGGTCCTTTCCTCAGCTGTCAACAGACTGAATTGGTACAGTCTAACACAGAATTTCCCAGGTTTTCAACATATACAGCCTGTGATACAGCTGAGCATTTGCCTGCAGAAGAGTATAAATCTATGTCTTTTTCAAGACCTGATGTAAATCTCATCTAGACAGGATCCAGGAAGAAAAATGTCACTGTACAATCACAAAAACACTGCACACTACATGTTATCCAATGCACTATGTGTGGGCCTGATGTTGTACCCCCAAAATTTAATGTTTTACTTTCACACTAGTGCAAGCAGAGCCGCCTTCATTGCATGAGCTGGATTTCTTGCTGCCTTGCCAGAGCCTGGCACAGTGTGATGCTGAGTCCCCTGGGTGCAGGCAGAGCTGAGCAATGAGCAGGCAGACAGGGAGGCTGCTCCATCCCTGTCAGTGCCTTTGCACATGCTCAGAGAACAAAAGTCATCTCCCCCAGACATCTGTGCTCCCTCCTGGAAAAGGCTAATAAACTCTCCACTGTCCCAAGAAAAAGAGGAAAAAAGGGGAAAAAAAAGAGCCCTAATTAGCTAGATGTTTAGGTAAACTACCACATGAGGTGGGATGAAAGGTTTATGACTTCTATGACTGGCTTTTTATGTAGGGAAAAGGGAGCCAAAGCGTGCTGTGAGAAGCAGTTGTGAGCGTCTCAAGGGGAAGGCACAAGAAAGATCGTCATGTGTCTTAGTTTCCATGTTGTCTCAGAAAAAGATCAAATGTTATTTATTTTGAGTCGATAAACCTACAGGGAGGTGAAGAAATGTTTCTTACTTTCTCCTTGTTCTCATTTCCTGTCCAAGAATGGAGATGGATCAGCTGAGCCATAGCACACCCAGCATAGACACTACAACATTCATCTTGGTGGGGATGAGATGCTTATGTTAAGGCAGAAAATATGCTGTTTCATTCCAACACAGACATATGACCTTCAGATGGCAACATCATGATCAGCTTTGACACAGGAACAGAAATGATCAAACAGATGCAGAAAGTCCAGAAAAGTTCTTGTAACAGAGATCATTCCTTCAGCAGAGTTCGGTTTGAAGCTGCAAAGTAGTTCAGTTTCAAAATGCTCCTGATAGCTGTAGGTGGGATGCCTTCCAACCAGTATCTGATTAAAAGGCATGACACATTTTAAGAGAACTAAAGTCCACTGTAACACAGAAAGTAAAAAATCTTTGTTCTTTGTTAAAAAAGTAGTTAATTAAATGTCTGTATTCATTTCTAAATGACCCCCAAGAGTGCTAAGAGGTCTCCTTATGAATCAGAATATTTTCTAAAATCAGAAAAAATATTAGCCATCTAAGGGAACCGGGAACTAGTAATGATTATAATTATCTTATAGTGCAATGCTTTCATGTTTTGCCAGTATACATTAGTAGGATGTTCTGAAATGCAGCTCATCATTCTGAAATGAAACAGGAGAATGTGGCAGCAAAGAGCCTAAGCATGTTTAAGTTAACACCCATCTAGTCATACATTTATATATGCATGTATCTATATAATTGTATAATCACTGTATAGAGAAAGTATACATGCAAGCATAAAAAGCTTCAAGAGGAAAAAAATATGGGTGAAAGCTCAGCACCCATTATGAGCCTCATTTGTTTTACTTACATGGAATGAGTGAACAGAAATAAGTGTACTTGGCATTGTAATACTTTTTGTAAATAACTTTCCTAGGAACACGAATGTATATGGAGGATTTCAGAATTCTTACCTTTGTTTTTTACTGGATTCCCACTCATGTCTACATATCATGTCTACATGTCAAATTCTCTGCTGTCGGCCTAGAAGCTGCTATAATTTCTTCCTGAAGGGAACTGGCCCTTTCCTGACAGATCTTGATCATCTTCATTTAAGCTCTCAGTTGCCAGTGTTTTGAAATTGAAACCCCAGCTTCAAATCATGTCAACTTCACCCTCCCCAGCCTTAGTACTTAGCATTCCAGACTCAGTTTTTTATTTTTTCTTTTTTTTTTCTTCAATTGAATGCAAAGAAAGTGATGAAGTTTTTTCTGTTCTAGCTACACTTTTTCTCAGGGTACATTCCGAGGTGAAGGACATCTGGAGGAGGTGAGCAGAACTCACTTCTGATTTCAGGCTCTGTGCAAACACAGGCAGGACATTGCAGTTTTGGCAACAGTTTATAGCTGAAAGCATAAACAAAGCTTTCTTTATTAAGTGAAAATCAAGGGAAGCAACTGTGAGACCTAATATATCCTCATGTTTTGTACACATATCCTCAGAAACTGCACCTTAAATGTAGGGCTGTTATATATATGTGTGTGTATGTGAACATGTATATACACGCACGTACATTTAGCCTAGCAGCTGAATGTCAGAAAGGGAGTCTGACTGCAGCCAGCTGAAGTCCCAAGTGACAAGGACGATGGATTTAATTGAAACCTAGAAGTTATTGGGGCAGAAAGTGCTGCCCACAGTAATCCGAGGGAGCAGTCTCTCCCGAAAGACAGGCTGCCCTCTATGTGCACCAGGAACTCCTGACAGCTCCTACCTTAAGGTCTGCAACAAAGGGAGTGACAAAAGGCTTTGCTCGAGGTAACATTTTCACTCATCATCAGCGTTGTACCCTCATTCAAAACACCTGACTTCCAGGAAGGCTGGATGCATAAAGCTTTTCTTGCCACTCTTGATATTAATTTTTATTAAGTGCCAAAAAGCAATAGTGTAATTTCCTTACATGAAGTCAGGTGTAGAACAGTCTCAGAAGTGTGAAAGGACCATGAAGGTGGCAGCCCTGGCCACAGATTCTGCTTCATGGTTCCTATTGTCCATTAGACACAGTGACAGTAATGTCTGCCCATCCCTATTGAGTACAGCCTGACAGCTGTGAGATGTCAAAGAAAATAGCATGTTTACTTTTCTGTCTGCCATCCTAAAGCAGCCCTACTGTAGCTATCAGATGTCTCACAGTAAGAGGAAAAATTACAGCATTGATAACTTAAAAATCAGGAAACTATTTATATCTGAGCATTTTAAGTAGTCCCTTGCTGTCTTCTTTATAGACCACCAAATAATTTTGCATGGCATAATACAGAGGAAATGTAGCTGGGGTCTGACTGAATTCATTTCCATTAAAACTGTGTGTGACATGTTTCTTTGGATTAGGAGCTTCTCTTTATTGGACAAGCAGTGTTCTCAGCTGAGGTGCAGCAGCAGCACTACCATCATCACAAATTATGGACCTGGAGTCCTTGAATTCTTACTCGGTTTGACACCGGCTGCACAATCCCTAACTAGAACCTCTATTCCTGTCAGAAATTTATACCTTTCCTCTGCAATAGACAAGTAAGGGCAGAGGCTTCAATTAACTGAAAACAGAACTGTAACTGATATGTTTGTCTAATTTTTACCAGATGTTCTAAGGTAATCTTGCAGAAGGAATCAAATGAAATCAGCACAAGCACCACTGCTTCAGTGAACTTAGGGGACTGCAGAGCATAGAGGTACGTGTTCAGAGACTGGAAAAAAAGGGTTGTAGATTGCAAACCTTTTTCCCTGTTATGATCAGGGCAGTGAAGTGACACTACCTAGTTTTTCCTACATTGTTCACTTTTCACTTACCTTGCTAGGCAATCTCACAAGATGAGAGATCAGACCACATGTTCCATGCTTTGCAGGGCAATTTGTTGGATGTATGGAGTACAATTGCACATTTCAGGTTATGAAATTACGTATGCAACAAAATATCATAGTCCACTGCACTGAGAAGCAAGGGAGTGCTGCATGGTCACAGGTAGTGGCACTGACAGGTCTAAGAATCCAATTCACCACAACTTGTACTGAGTTCTTCATCTGCTATACATCATATGGAAAATCTTCCCAAATTAAAATCTTTGGGACATAATTTTTTTTTTAAAGCAAAAGAAGCCTAGCAGAGAGAATAGTTTATTGCCATACTTTTATTCTGAAAAAGGTTTCTACTCCCCAGACCCTTTGCAAAGAATGTTAAATGCCTCACCCTAATGCTGCATTTGAACAAAATGTTCTGATTGCATGTTGCTCTTCAATATTAAAGCAACACAATCATTTTCAGTTTCTGTGTCCTCTCCTTTACCTTTAAGTCTTCTAGAGTTTGTTGTCAAACTTCATATTCCCTCATGTCCTGCCATAAACAGGCCATACCCGTTGCTGTAGAATTGGAACAGAAAACAGACTACAAAATGTTTGTTTGATAGACAGGGTGGGTATTCTGGAGTCTGCAGAATCAACTCCCACAAACTGGTTATGCTGGACAAGGGATTTTATTTTATTTCATACCAGCTATCAAAGCTGAAATATTAATAAGTCTGTACTAATCAAACATTCTTATTTGTTCAGGGTTTCTTAATTATTCTGAGATCAAAAAATATGCATGAGCAGTCAGTTCAGATCCATATTCCAAATCACCTTAAATATATAGATAAAGGCAATTTGTATTTTTAAAAGTTTTTGCTTTTGCTTTTCTTGTTCATATTATCACTTGCACATTTCTGCCACCTTGCCAACATAAAATATTGCTGACAGAGATGTACCTAAGGAGGGTTATAAATACATCTAAAGACAGAAGATAATTTCTTTACAAAAGATGCAAAAGGAGATTCATCTGTAAAAGGATTTATTTACCACTAAACTGATAGAATGCTATTAAAGACCTGCATCTATTTGATCTGATGCAGTAACATCCTTTTCCTCAACTTCACTCACACGAATTCCAATATTCTATAATTCAGTACTTTTTTCCAGGTGGCCAGTAACAATTAAAACAAAATATGTGCAACTTAAAGTACAAGTATGTAATTTTTGTTGCAAGAAATTTCCTGTTTTGCATGTGGAAAAACCTGACCTGAAGCATGGTGTTTTATTTGCATAGTTAGGCAATTATTCTGGGGCTAAACAAAAAATAAAATTGAAAATGAAATTTTGGTTTGGAATAATATTTGAAAGACAAATTAATAGGTAATTTTAGCAGTAGGAGAGAGAGAAAACAAGGTCATTAAGTGTGTTGAAACTTGACAGGGTAACAAGCAGTTTTAGTTAGAAAACGCTGACACCCTTTGTTTCAATGTACAATTTAACAAGTACAGGTTTTGAAGTATTTTTCATTTTCATTTAAAACCAGCCTACACTACGTAGCAGTGGGACAAGAAAAAGGGCCAAAACCAGAGTCCTTATTGTTGGCTGACATGAAATTCCTCAGGTTATATTTTTCTTGAAAACTTGAATTGTCTGACTAGGGAATTGCTGGTTCCTTAACGGCACAAAATAAATACACGGTGCTGTGCATGATATAGTGCTTTCCACAATATAGTATCTTTTCAGTAGTTCCATGAATTTCTGGAGGCAATGAAGACACTTTGGATGTATTCACTTGGTTATGTGGATTATTTTGTCTGTGACATGGATATTATATATGTAGTATACTGGTGCAATAGAATTAGTGAATAGCCTCTTTTCCCACTGGAAATGTAACTAAATTAGAAAGAGTTGTGCCTGGCTTTTGCATCAGATGTAGGAAAACAAATCAGCAATTTTCTGTCAGGAACAGCAACACAAAAGAGGAACTTTGTCATTACAGAGTGGCAATTGTTGTATATTTTATTTACAGATAATGTATCTATTTACAGCAGGAGCTTTTGTTTGTGTGAGAATTACAAAGACCCTCTTCCAGAGCAATTTCAGGCTTTGTTTTGGCTTTTGGAACTTGTTACCTTCCCCATAGTTTTTCTGCTTTGTGTTATGTGTAACAATGGATGAGCTAAAAATCTTAACTCGAAAGGATTTGTTTCTGATGATTATGAGTGATGCAAAAAGTTGATCCAGCACTTTTTTTTTTACCTGCATCATTATACAGATGTGATGTTTCTTTTTGTCTGTGAATCTGCTGCATACAACATTTGGGTTCACATTAACTATATTATAACCTGAGATGAAAGCAATTCTTCTTTAAGTGACTTTTCCCTAGCTGTCATTTTTTTAAAAATTACACAAGCATGTTGCTTTTATATTAGATACAAATAGAATAAATAAAAATAAATATTGGACTGCAGGCACTATTTGGTCAGCCTGAACTGCAATAACTTGATTTTTTCAACTGTGGACTAATTTTATTGCCAGTAACAACATTAGTGATTATTCATGCTAAGATAAGACCAATAAAAATCTAATGATCCACAACGAAGGATTGACAAAAAAGATCACAAAGGAATTTTCCTCTTGCTTACTTATATTTCACATTACATAAATGGGCAGATACACTATAGGATTTTGGAAGCTGTTTCTGAAATGCTGAGCATGATTTATTGCCAGAGGCAAGATGCCAGACTGGATGCATCAGGGATCCTGTCTGCTAAGAAATGCTTCAGTTTCTTTCAAGAGACTGTCCATATGTGCCTTCATACCATAAGCATACGTCTGCTTCTCTGAGTTAGGGATTTCTCTGTTTTAGCAGTATCCACATGGTCACTATCATGTCCTGTCCCCTACCTGACATAAAGTGTCTGAGGCTGCCCACGCTTGCTCAGTAGTAATTTGTGGATGAGTTCTGAAGAGACACCTTAGCAGTTTAGGCTTCCCTTGCAATCTAATTTCTTCCTTTTGTGATTTTTCCTGTTTTCAGAATGCATTTGAGTTCTTATATATTGAATTTACCTTGCCTTCTTTCTCTACCCACCTGCAGGGAGAAGTTTTCTTTAATATTATTCTCACCAACTGTGTTGCAGCTTGTTCACAGTTATGAGGCAATGTGTCTTCCTTGAAGCCAGTTATGGTCCTTTTTCCAAAGGACATACAGTTGGGTTTGAAATACAGGCCAGGCAGATGTGTGTATCTGTGATTTCCCCACATCTCTAACAAGATGGTTCTAACTGTATGTTCCATTCTGCTTCTAAAATGTGGAAGTCCTACAGCCTGCCACATCTAGATCCCATAAGATACATTTTGCCTATCACTGGGATTGCCCTTTAAAAAAAATAAAAAGCAGCACACAAACAAACATTGTATGTATGTGTGTGTGTGGAAATGCCTGTGATTCTCTGATCTCATGTCTTCAGGCTGTTCCTATCTATTTCTGGGGTTTCAAACTTTTCTCTTTAAATTTAAAAAATAAATTATCCAAAGACAGTGTGGATCTGATTCAAAAATGTCACGGTTTGACTGTGGCTAAGAGCCAGGCACCCACGAAAAACCATCTACTTATTTTCCTCTGCTACAGCTGAGCAGAGGAGGGGGAATTGAAAACTTCATTTTCACAAGTTGAGATAAGGAGTATTGGAAAAAAAAAAACACTTTAAGGCAAAACAGGTTCAAAACTTAAACTCTATAAAGAAGATTTATTATTAACAGAATTAAAAGTAAAAAGGGTAATGACAACCAAAGCAAACCTTCAGAACACCTTTCTTTCCCAGTCCCTCCCTCTTTCCACTGACCATGCAAGGAAAAAAAACATGGAGTTTTGGTCAGTATTTCACTTCTTAAAAATCTTTCTTCAGTATGCTTAAGGAAAAGAGTTTCTTCTGCTGTGCCGTGGGAACCTTCCCACGGGAGATAGTTCTCTGTGAACTTTTCCAGCGTGGTTTTAACTTCCACAAGCAGCAATCCCGCCCAAACCTGCTGCAATGTGAGTCCCTCCCATGGGCCGAACAGTCTTCCCACAACTGCCCAGCGTGGGTCATTTTAGTTCAGGGGGTTTAGTCTTTTAAGGATGAGCTGTTCTAGTTTGGAAGCGAAGGCTCTCTTCCTCTATCTGTAAAAGCAAGGGTCATCTCTCTCTGAGTTCCTCACTAGATTGCAGCTTTTCAGTATCCACGTGCTCCAGCGTGAGTACTCTTCCTCACAGGCTGCATGGGGATCTCTGCACCCCCCATGTACCACATGAATGACAGGGAAACAGTTTGTTGTATTATAGTCCTCACCATGGCTTGCAGGAGAATCTCAGCTCTGGCCCTTGGAGCACCTCGTCCCTCTCATTTTTTTCACCCACCTTGGTGCCGCCATGTTGGTTTTCCTCACGTGTCCTCACTTTTCCTTTTCCTCTGACTTGGAAGAAGGTTGGTGTCTGTAAGTTGCAGTTGAGAGGTTGATCTCATCCGGGCTCTGCATCGGGGAATTGCTCGCCATGTCTGTCGCTGCTGGCCGTGTGGTCCTCACCGGCACCACAGGGGCGGCTCTGGCCCCCGGCAGCCCCTGCCAGGATGGGTCCCAGCAGCCACCTCACCACCCCTCCAGAGAAGAAAGAGAGCTTCCCATGCTTTTTCCTTTCTTAAATATGTCTTCACAGAGGTGTTACCAGCTTGTCTAATTGGGCTAGTAATCTGCCTATCGTCAGAGCCTTCAGCGGTTGGCTCTGTGCCAGACATCGAAATTTCGAGTAACTTTTCTCCTGCCCCCACCAAAAACCAGGCTGTGTTAAACCAGTACAAAAATGGAGCACCAGGTCCCATTTATGCTTCTCAGAGTTCTTACTTGGCAAGATGAAGAAAGAAGCGGCACTTTAGTCAATGTTACTGCCACTTCTGAAAGCAAGGGACAAAGGTGGCAAGGTTGTGTCTCAGTATACTATTGAATCCTAATTGCAAATACAACTGCTATGTTTCTGTAACATTTGCATGTGCTGTGTATGTGTTCATGTCCAGGAAATGAGTTCCAGCATTTATGTTATGTTCTGTTCATCTAGAAATTACACAATCCTACTTTTCTTCCCACATTGTTTTCTTTGTGTTAAAAAAGGGATATGTCAAGGGAAGCCTAGACATACGGTAACCTTAGCTCTCAGAGACACTATTCCAGTGAGACCAAGATTGGCTATTATGTAGATTTTTTTTTTCACTCCTTATGTAAAACTAATGTTATTTTTTAGACACTTAATAATAATTAATAATCTAGAATTTTTCTCTATAACCCACCCTTATTTCTGGTTTTCTTTTTCTTCTAGTTAAATCCCTAAGCAATGCATTTTGAGTAACACATAAGCCAAATTGCACAAATATCCATGAATATTTAGCTACAATCCCTAGATGCATAAATTGGTTGAGTGTTGTGTTTTGGTTTTTTTAATCACAGCCAATCTCAAAGGTGAAATGACCTCTAATTTGTAACAATTCATTACAGGTGTTAAGGAAGAATGCTTGTGTGATTTAAGTAAATTAGTGAGAATTGGAAGTCTCTAGACAATCATCATTTTCCTCTGGCCTTCCAAAATGCATTATACAAGGATGCTTTCCAAAAATTCATTATGGTTTTAATCCAGACATCCCAGAGCTGCACATTTCTTTGATAAATACTTGATTGCATTAACCGGCAAAACAGAGTCATTCTTCACGCAGTCGTTGAAATCATTTTCACAGTCAGAACACACTGTCAATACACATTAAATGTGAATCTGTAGGAACAGGATCTTGAGCAAATGTTACTGTGACGGCACTTTCTTTTTAAACCAGGACACAGAAAGAAACAGTTCACAATACTGCTTCTTCATATGTTTATATAGTAATCTAGTGTTCAGGTCACTTTCCCATGGGATTGAAAAATCCATGTTAAATTGTCTCTTCTGCATTTGAGAATTTGCATCTATATTCCAGGTTACTATGAAAGCTACTAGAGTATATTCTGGCTTCATACCAGAATAGAAAGGTATTTGCAAGTTCTTACACTGCACAGAAAATAATTCTGAAGTAATTAGGGCAGGAGTAAAGAGCACAAGTTGAAGCAGGACACCCTAGTTGAATAATTAGAAGAACTTCCTTGGAAGAAAGAAAAATCTCATCTCCCATCTCCATTAAAGACAAGGTGAGGTGTCCTAAGGGCTGTTTAATATGAGCAACATAAAGTATTTTGAGCAAAGACTGGTTTATAGAATACTCCTATCAGAACTTCCACTCCTTTATTAAAGGAAGTTACTACAGATAGCAAGCATTTTTTTAGAGGAGCTGGCCCCGTGCCATTTTCCCAGTTCACACAGCATACTCCCAAACACAGTACAGGAAACCAGCACACTACTGCATGGCTCAGTAACCCACTCAAATGAGCCTAAAAAGTAACTAAGCTTGGCTTATTGAAATATTAATTCAAGGCAACTTCCAAAAGATAGTGATGGGAGTGTTCTGAGTCTCCCTCTGTGACCAACAGCGGGAGACAGGTTCCCCCACAGCATTCCACACCAAGACATTGACTTCAATGTTCCTCCCACGAGGAGCTTATCTGCTTATGTAGGCTACAGGGCAACACCAGCTTTCTTTGGCTAAAATTTTCTTTTAATACTGTCCCTCAACACCCTAGTTCTTTCTTTAGATTTAGTCTCTGCACGTTTTGCAGGATTACCAATGCAAAAAGGTTCTTCCTCACAGAGGAAAATTATTACAAAGGAACCTTTTACTCAGACCACTTTTAGACCACTCATTCAGGGCATTATATCTCTCACTAGGCCAGTTTCTAACATGCCTTTGCTTAAGGAACATACTGCAGCTACATGTGTAGATCTGTCATTTACAAGCTGATTAGAAAGGGGTCTGGGGCAAGCAAAGCATGTCCCAGTGAAAATAAAGATATTTTTTCCTGCACCACCCACACATTTGGAATGGGGATATAGGTTGTTTTCTTATTTCACTCTCAGTCCAAAAGAAGTTAAGACACTTGATTATGAGATACTGTATGTAACTGGGGAAATTAATCTAAACCAGAGAACTCTGATATGGCCAAGAAGAATAGAAATAGCTAAGCTAAGTGTATTAAAAGAGTGCACTTATTTCATAGTGTTGTTTCTCAAACTGTGAGGTGTGCCTTTCTCAGTGAAGTGGATGGAAATACAAATGAGGCATGTGCATGAGGCACAAAGCAGGTGCTAACTGGTTGTGAGTGAAACACAGGATAAATTAGTTGTGATGCACTGTTTGGTGGTGTTTAAATTCAGGTGGAGCTGAGGTTTTTTTCATTCCACCATGATTCTGCACAATAGAATTATATTCAGTAACTGCATATGCATATTATTTTTCATTATACCAAAATATAATAGTTTTTGGAAGGTGGTTTTTTTTGCCCAGTGTCATTCATCCATTGTTCAAGAAATGTTCTTCTTGGGGCTACGCAATGATTTCTTAAAAAAAAAATTAAGTCTGTTGTTAACATATTATGTTAAGTGCACCCCATTTTCTCTAAAGCTGTAAGCTATGATCACCTCCAGCTCAGTTTAAGATACAGATAGGACACTGCTTTGAAGTACTGTGTGTTGCAGACACAAGGGAACTAGCTATGCATGAACCTTCATTTGCAGAAATCAAATTATTTTGTCCTTTGTGATAAATTGGAGGAGAAAAGAGGCAAAAGTATAAACTCAATAATACTGATATAATACCAAGTATAAACTCAAAAAACTTGAATCTAAGCACAGGATTAGGGGTTTGGCTCATGCTGATCTGTTTGAAATGTTCTTTAAGAGATGGCTTGAATCTAAGCAATCACACTAAAAAACTGGACTGCAGACCCAGATTTTGGAAGCACATAGAAGTTTAGTTCTGATTTTGTTCTAAAGTTCATAACTAGATCAAAACACAGAATTTGGGGCAAGATGAAGATTTCCTGTCCTAAAAGTTTCACATGGACTAAAGTAGCAGAAATGAATCTTCAAATGTAGTATATCTACATCCTACACTTCTCAGTTATATTCCTGCTCCAACAGAAAGAGATGTTTTGTCTCCTTCCAACCTTCATTTAAAGGTACAATTTGCCTTATTGCTCCATCACATTTCATGGCATCAATTGTAACCTTGGGAGTAGTGCAGTACAAGAGTCAGTTTCTCTGCACTGATATGCATTAGAAGTTACCTGCATTTTCACCCATGCCAAGCAAATTTCCTTCTGAAAAACTAAATCCCTTGTACATCCGAACTAGTAACAGTTCCCAAAAGGAAAAAAAGGGGTAAATGCCAAACTAAGGAATATGGACAAATACAGAATAAGAGCATGTCTTGAGAATCCAAGTAGTGATAACTCTTTGCTCTTGTTCATGTGCAAATGTAGAATATCAAGTATTGTTCTCTATTACTGCTTTGGGATTCGAGAAAATGCTGCAATATTTGCATGGCTTTTAAAATTTGATTTATAGCATTTATGAACTGCAGATATCTGCTTTTTTTCAGTGATATCACTTAAGGGAAGAAAGATAACACTAAAGCTGCCTTAACAATAGTGGGTGATGCTCTTTTCTTGTACAAAAAAAGCTCTTGAGACCAAGACAGCTCAGTGAACCCTAGTTCTGGAAAAATTCAGGACTGCAGGAGTTTGTATTTCTTCTTCAGTGCCAAATAGCAAGTATTTGAAATTTCCTCGAAGGCGAATCCCTTTGTTTCCGAAAGTTGAGTTCTGCCTCCTTGCACCTTTCTGCTGCAGAATTTCCTGAGCAGCTTCATTCAAGCCAAGGTGAGGTTTCACGCTACAGATGAGTTGACAGTTGTGTGACCAAACCGGCAATCTCTCCAAACCAAGGCCCTTGGCTTTGTGCCCGCCCTTCCCTCACACCAGCTCTGCTCCCAGCTGGCCACACGGTGAGCTGATCCACGGAGCACAGTCAGCAGAAAATGATCCCACCCCTTTTCTTCTTCTTTTTTTCTTAGCTCAGTTAGGTTTTACCCTAGAAAATGATTCATCTCATAATGTCAGAGGGGTAGAGGAGAAGGAATGGAGAAGAAGCAGAATGGGGGGAGGCAGGGTGGGTACCTCGTAGAAGAGTACAAGTGAAATTCCACTCTGAAAAGCAGAATAAGGAACTGCTCACAGTAATGTAAAACAAGGCCTCTGACTTGTTAATCTTAATGAAATAGGCTCAATAGTGAACTATTCACTGGGGCTAAACACAGGAATCCATACACTCTGAAAGGATGCACACATGGGCACACGGCTGTCACACTATTTGTGCTGAGGGACCCCACATGAAGAACTGCAAAGTGGTTTCTTTTTGCAAGTATAGTTAGTGAAGCTCTCTAGCCATGCTGTGTTTGTGTTGTCAGCTTAAGACAGCCAGAGCAAGATTTGGGATACACTGGCTGTGTGCCTGCCCTCCACCAAGGCAGGGGGCTGGAGAGGGAGACTGCAATGCCTGGCAGTTCCCACTGACAGCAGTCTGCTGTTAAAATGCTCCTTCTTTCACTTAATAACCACTCTGTATATCGGAGATGTTTTCACTATTTAGTAGCTAAAATATCCCAAGATATAATAACATTCTTATTCCCGGGTATTTAAAGAGTTTATTTCTTCTGTTTTCAGTAGAAAGGAAGAGTTTGCTTCCTTATTTACTAAGCACTGCTGTTTGAAAGAATGAACACTGCTGAATATCACTGCATGGTACTGTTGGATTTAGTATGCCCACATTATACTTCTTGTTATTCTTTTTATTATTCTCCCTGATGTTGCTGCAGCACTTAAAACTCCCAGTAAAAGTGATATTCAACTATTCTGACTGCTGTACAAACAAGACAGCCCCTGTTCATAAGGAATTCTTCTGTAATTTCTTCTGTCTCTGTGTGTTACAATTTATTCACATGCCTACCGAGTTTCAAGTCAGTGACGCTTCTAGTCTTCTATTAATATCTCAAGTCTTACTTGAATATTTATTCAGAGTTGCTTTTAATTCTCTGCTCAGAAGTTGCTTTTTGCAAATATTAAAGGTACTAATGTGTTAATATAAATCTCTATAATGTGTACTGTCCACACCCTGTTTGGGGAAATGACCAGGTTGCAGTAGTTAGAAAGCAGAAATACTGTGGAATCAGAAAAAAAAGGCTTATTTTGCAACATTTCTGATGTCTGATGCAGACAAATCAGGAAGCACAGATTTCTCTAAAGAAAGCATGCTGTTGTTAGGCAATCTTCTTTGTTTCTGAAACATGTATCTACTCACTAACCCACAATTCTCACTAGAGAACAGATGAGAAAAAAAAGATGTTTTCCTTAATTGTTTTCTGACTGTGTAAAAGCACAGACTCATAAAATCAGAGAAAAGACCAGAGAGAGGATAACTGAAAAAGCAATTCAAATATGTTTTCATAAGATGTCCATATATGATAAAAATGAGATATCTTTAATGACCATAACATATATTTTCTAGGCACTGCATTTGCTGGTAATTTGTGGCTTTTTCTTGTATTTGTTGTATTTTGAGAACTCTTCATGTGACACATAGATGGAAGTCAGTGGGAAACATGTTCCTATGTAGATTTTAATGTACTTTTTATGGCAGCATTTTAAGATCTACAGAACTCTGTGATTTCCTGTCTATTAACTTTCCTCACAGCATCAAAATATTTATAGTATATATTTTAAAGGGTGTAATATCCATCCAATAAAGACTAAAATTTCTTTTAAGGTATACTTGTAATAATAACTTTTTACACATTTTCAGAAATGTGTAAATCAGTTTAAAAGAATTATTGTTTGTTTAACTGCTACTCCTCCCCACTATATTCTGTTAAGGTTTTGTCATCAATGTTAGTAATATTTGTTTTCAGGAATGCCACAGAAACCACAACCTTCGATTGCATTTGCTTACAGACATGTAAAAGAAACACATGTAAAACCAGTTAATAAAATCATAACGTTCACAGTTCCCTAAAAGTTAGTTCCTGCAGTTTCTCAGTTCAAGAGCCTCGGCTGACCAAAACAATGACCACAAATCAAGCTGCTCAGTTCTCCCTCTGAAGAAAGTCACTTGAAAATGTCATAGAACAAGCAGCATATTTTTACGGAGTAATTATTTTCATCCTCCCTCCCCATTTCTTTCTTATTCAATGTATAATTTCTCTCCAGGCACTTAGATTCAAAGCTCTTTGGTATCAAAAGTCCTCTCGTTGACTTAGCAGAGCTCTGAATGGGCCTGGGCTGCTGTAAGGTGGGAGCTAATAAAAACTGTGGTTTGTTCTCCCCTGGTGCCCTCTCAATAAGGTTTGCCAAGCTGCATAAAAAGCAGCGGTTTTATTTTTCTGTGCAGAGAAACGAGGCTGTGCAGAGTGCCACTACCAGAATTATCTACCAAAGTTCAGGGCAGGCTGGCCAGCACTGAGACAGGATTTACCTCCTAGCGTGTGGTGAGAGATGAGAATTCAATGCTTTGCTTTTTCTGCTTTCCTTGTGTTAAAAAAAAAAAA
>VXAD01003128.1:255735-498579 GCA_013399195.1 Dicrurus megarhynchus
AAAAAGTAAGTTCAAGGCTTTTCACTGAATGAATTGTATTGTGAGTGTGTTGGGGGATGAGGGGGGAGGTGAGCTAGTCATAAGTACATTCAGTTTTACCTCCTTGAAGTAAGAAAGGAGTGCTGAGAAGGAATACTGAGCACTAGCTTCTCATATTAAAATACTAGATTACTTTTCAGTAACAAGATCACAGTTCAGACAAATTGAAACAAAATTTTAGCATATATTTGTTCTTTAAAGTCCTAAAGAATGCATATTCCATCTTTGGAGCATGTTTAAAATAATTTATTTCCTTGAGATAGTACAGCTACTCCCTGAAGAAGAACAGTAATTTACTATACTCAGATATTTTCACACATGAAGGAGACCAAGAGAACACCCTGGGTGGGAAGTGTGCATTTTAAAATGGTATTCAAAGGAAAAGATTTTTTTTTCGTGTCATACTAGAAAATTGTCATTTCCTTGTTACAATTGCAAATGCAGTTCCTTTCATTCATGCAGAAAGTCCAAAAGGGGTCAATTATTTTCTGTGGCTCTGGTGAGTGTCTCTAAATAAAAGCTGATATAAATCTGCACTTTTTAAGCATTAATAGAACCAGTCACCAAATATCTGTGTATTAGAACTGTGCAACAGCACGTGAAACAAAGTGTGCACAAGACAGCCACAGAGGGCACAAGAACCACAGGACTCAGGTGAGTGACGACTCTGCAGTCAAGGAGTGATACATTGCAGATGAGAAGTTGAGGGCAACCTACATCTGCCTCTGCCAGGCATTTCCTTCACTGTTTTGACATACCTGTTAATGTGCCTGCTGTTCAGTCACTTTTAATTGAGATGCATTGCCTTGGCACCTCAGGCACCTAAGACATGCCAGAAATGAATGTGCATGCACGCATTGCATGTGTAAAGCAAATCTGACATGCCCAGGCTGGACTGGGCCAATCTGACTGAGATGAGATGAGAACAACACATGTGATGCTTTGCAGAAGCAAGGGCATCTCATGTGGATGCTGTGCAGTCAACTAGGGCATATCTGATGCCTTCCCTGCTCCTCTTGAGGAGCTCTGTCCCCAGTGAATGCATATGGCATTTCCCACTTGTATGGAATCTTCTGCTGACCTGGACCTACCAAAGTCATGGACAAATGTTTGAGAGCAACAACTGCCATCCAGGCAACATTCTGTAATGGACAGGGAAGACATGGCTGTGGAAACTCTGATTATGGAAATGATCTTAACCTTAGAGGAGTACATCAGAGAGAGCAATGGCATCTTGCACCAGCAGGAAGAACCCAAGACGGGTAGAAGCAAGCAGCCTGGAAATCAGGCACATGCTGTCGACAGAAATCCTCACTACGGTTTAAGTTATGAAAATAACGTCTGAATTTTTCTGCACATTTTCGGACAAAGAATATATAAGTTGGGGTTTTCTTCTTTCCTAGCAAAGAATTTATATTTTAAAATTCCCCAATGACTACTAAATTATTGGCATGTCAAGCTTTGAAAGAGGTGTTGCCCATTCCATGAAGCTTTTTTTTTTTAATTGAAAGAAAAATAAACTTTCCAAAATACATCTGTATGTAATATTCTTGATAAAGAGTAACTGAGAGAAAGCATCTGCTACATTCTTCTGAATCCAGGACAAAAGTTCCTCCAGTTATACTTGCTTGTTTTCTTATCTTTCAAAATAAAAGACATTTTTCCTTCTGCCCACTATCAGCATACAAAATAATATTTATATTTGAAAGTGTGATCACAGGAAGTGTTACTCAAGGATAAACACTGTTTCATGGGTAAGAGAAATTAGGGAGTTCTGTTTCTATCAGAGATACAGAACAGCCATCTGTATTTAGGCTATGCTATCTGTAAGCTAGTGTCACTGCTTTATAGTTCTGGGGCCTGTGTGGTTGATTTTTTTTTCCTGATAAGGTTTCCATCACATTCTTCTCTTTTCCGAGCCAGTGGGACAATCTTCCGTGTGTTTTTGTACTGACTAATAAAAATATTGAAAAACATCTTAAGAAGAAATAATAAAAAATGGGGATGACACTGGGGACAAGTGCTAATGCCTTTTCTCAGCTGATTCAAGAAATCTACTCTCATTTTCATATCTTTACAGAATGGTTGAGGCTGGGAGAGACCAAAGTCAGGAAATCCAGAAGGACATCTAGTAAAAGTTTAAGCCTGTTCCTGGTCTGGCCAAGCATATATTAATAAATTCTCAGCTGCAAGGAGAGTCATCTGCCTTATTCACTGCCTGAAAATCTTCCTTGGAAAACAAGTATTGGTCAGCCTTTTTCTGGAGAAATAATTTAGGTTATTGGTAAGCCAGAGAAGAAGTTCAGCCCCTATTTGTGCTTCTTCTTTTCTTTTTCTCCACTTACTTGCAGTGAACATCAAATGAGAAGAAGTAAACAGCATTTGTTTTAAATTACAGAGCAGCTTATAGTCACCTATGAATTTTTCTTAAAATATTAGGAAAATAATAGTTATGCTTACCATTATTACTGTCATCTCCATTCAATCCCAGGCACTGCAAACATGCATTGTCAGCAAGTAGAAAGTAATTATGTAAAGGCAGGTGCACTATTCAAGGGGAGATCACAGACAGGTGGTGACATGGAATTCCTTTTTCTGTACTCTAGACAAAAGTCAAAAAAAGCAAGAACCTGCAAATTGTTCCTGCTTCAGTGTGTCAGAGCACATACTCATTACCTCCCTGATGACATTCCAGAACTTGGAGTGGAAGGGATGCAAGTTTGGCAAGATCCTGCAGGGTAACACCATTACTCTCTCAGACCATGATTAAAGTCCCTACTGTCTTCATAGGGGCTCCAGTAAGTTACTCACAGGACTTCTTGTGCGCTTATGTGTTTATCATTCCTCTGGTTTTGCAGATGAGGAACTTCAGAATGGAGAAATGGAATGAACTGACCAAAGCAATTAACGAATTGGTGCCAGACTCCACAATTAAATCCAGATGAGCCCATGAGGCAATAAATCACAGATGATTTTGGCATGTGAAAACCTTTCTTTTTTAAATGCTGGGAATGCACTTGACATAGCCCAAGGAAAAGATGGTTCATCTGTAATCAAAGCCATAGTACATAGAACATGCTGGCATCAGAACACCAGGGATAAAAAATGTTTAGAAAATATCAGATTTCCCAGGAATTTGTCTAATGGCTCTGAGGATTTTTTTGTCATTGATAAACTTCTACTGGTTTTATGACTCACCCTTTTTTACCAGCACATTCAATTGATCCAATTTTAAAATTTTATTTTTATAAGTAAAAGATAATGGAGTTCAAGACAGCACAGCTCACAGATTGAAAACAGATTAATTGATTACTCTCAGGTTTTTCCCAGTGAGCTGGGTGGTTCTTTTTTTATTCCCTTCCATCCCCCTCCTCCCCTTCCTTCACTGCTGATGTTAATCAGAGAGAAAGGAAGTGGCTGTTTTCCATAGACAATGTTGATATTTGGTGAAAAAATAAGGGATGGGGGAGTGAAAGGTGCACAGAAAACAAAACAAAAAGTTTACTGATAAATTCCTTTTTATCTTTGCCAAATGCTGCTCTAGTGTGGGAATGGATGGAGCTGGCAGTCACTTTCATTCAGCCGGAAATACCATCTTTAATAAATCCAGTTACAGGACTGGACGGACACATAAATCTCTTTGTATGTGTGTGACAGAAGTAATGAAATGTCGGAGGAGAACTTAGAGAATTTAGCAGAGATCTGAGCTCAGCCTATTTGTGGTCTTTTTCCTTCTGTCTTTCTGACGCTCAACGTAAAGCTGAAATACTTATACTTAAATGAGTATTGCTAATGCAAGATATTGAGGTCATCAACATGAGAACAGTGACAACAGGCTGTGTAAAAAATTTTACAAGCTTCTTCAAGATTCTATATTTAGTTGTACTGAGACTCCCTTTGCCTTCATTCTACCTCCCAAAGCCAACATTTTAGTCTATGCATAATCCACCCTTCAAATGCTGAACACCTCCAAGGCTCAAATTCTGCTTAAAAGGTTCTCAAAAAATTATCATTGTTACTACATTCTAAGGTTTGGCTGTTTACTAGGAATTTTGACCAGTTTTTAAATAAACCAGTAGATTAAATAAATAATTGACTTCTGTTTCTACTAAGTGTATTAAACCCTTTCTTGCCACAGCACAATCATTTTCTGCTGTGTCTTCACAGACCATGTACTCTACAGCTGCTGATGGAGCCAAGTGACTCTCCATTCTGCCATCATTTGTGCTGCTGAATTGCTACCAAAGGTGCCTTTGCTGTTTATATGATTGTTCCTCGTTAGCATACAACCTAAGGTGGTTTTCATTGGTAAATGTCTGTACACAGGGGTTCATCTGAAACCTCTAGATCCTGAGAGTTTTTTTATAATTCTTATGCCTTTATTCAGTCACAGTACATCCCCCCAGCTCTGCTAAGACCCTTGTACGTGCTTTTTGTCTCCTCTGCAAGATTGTTGTGGATCCTTTCCTTAAAACCTCCCGAGAGGTCCTCAAGGCCCAGCCCCACTAATTCCCTATTCATAAATGCAGAGATGTGTGACTAGTTACTGCTCTTCTCCCATATATCCCCATATCAGAGTTAAAGTCACCTTCCCATTTTAAAAAACTCCTATGAACCTGAGGCACCCTGAAGCATCTTAACATAATTTTCTTTCTTTAATATTCAAGTAATGATGTCAGCAAACTGCTGGAACTGATAAACAGATTGTCTTTGTAGATTCTGTTATTTGGAATAACATCATGGCACTCCCTCTCAGCAGTTCCCATTCCAACCTAGTCTTCAGCTGGAGACAAAGTCCCTCTCCACTTTTCTCATGTTTTTCCTTAATTTGTACTTTCTTTTGATTATTTTTCTGTTTACTCAAGACATTTGGGATAGATTTTTAAATTCATTTATTTATTGAGTATGGAATGATGAAAACAAAGGTAAGTGCAAGTACAGTTTGAAGAATATTTTTGATGAAAAAATATATTCTGCAAATAATCCATCTGCTTCATCTGAAGTGATTGCTTAGTTTATTGGTGTAAGTCACAAATGGCTTTAAGTAATGAGTAATTTTAAATCTCTTAAGTAATGTTCTAAATCTCTGTCCCAAATGAATGATCACACTATAGAGAGACTCTAAATGTTACTTTTTAGTCAGCTGGAGTCTCACTATAGTATTCACCAAGTACAGTATTTATATCACAGGTTTTCCAAAAGTGGCTGCTCAGTAACAGTGACAATGGGAAACCCCAAAAGCTATGACAATGAATAACTCAGCTATTTTGAAGCAATACTTTTATATGGCTAATAAAAATGAATGTGTTGCTTCATTTTCTGGAGTGATTTTATGGATTTTTCTTCATCCTATCTTTTTCTTTCCTGATCAAGACAATGTGGCCAAGACAATACGAACTGTAAGAATCAATTAGCATTTTTAGTGAAAAGTAGATCACAGAAAAAAACCTCATCCTTATTTTGAATGTTGTGACTGGGGAGAAAGTTGAAGTGATAGAGATGGGAAACTAAATTAGTTCTGCTTGTAAATTATATTCTTAGGCATTTTCCAGCAGTGAGTTCTTGGTTTTGTAGCAAATGCCTCTGATATTTTCCAATTCAGAGTGCTCCCTTGCTGTGAGCCTTCTTGCTATGAGGCCACCTGGGATCAAAGCTACTTTCCCCCTCCTGTGGTCTCAACTAACTCCATTAACTCTAATTACAAACACTTCTGTTATACCAACCAGATTTTATGGCTTCCAATGAGTGAGCTACATGGAGAAAGTCCACATGGTACTACTGTTGGTTCCTTCTTCACATTATTGCTTGACATACATTAACCTCATTCATGGTTAGCCCAGAGCTAGAATCACTTCATTTTTACCTTGTGTAATTAAAAAGAAGCTTAAACTGTTTCTTGAAGTACATCGTTCCGGAAATTAATGAACTGGGCCAAAACAAAGGTTTTATAGGATTTGATTTTTTATATCTACTGAGAGTCCCAGAAAGAGCTTATATTGTATAACAAGGCCACTAACACTTTTTCTTAATGCAGAATGCCATAAAGCAAAATTGTGTCATTATATATATATATATATATATAACACACAGAGATAGGTGCATCACTTGCTCTCAGCTTGTTTGTTGATGTCAACATTTTTCAAACTGTTCTTTAAAGCTCCAGTAAACTGGAAGGTGGAAACAACCATCTTGTTATTTTAACAAGGATTGCACATTAAATGATGGTGAGGTTACACGTTCTACATGAAGGGGGTTATTTATAGAATCCATATAATATATATATATATATATGTTCCTTTCCAGGTTAATTATAGGTGGCCTGTCCACCTTGGTTGAAATTGGTAGAATTTTGTCCCAGTTAGATGATATGTGACATGTACCATTCACACCAGGTGTTAACTGGCTTGTGGCTGCTGGATGCCCACAGTATTCACTGAAACTATATTGTGAATTAAGAGTAATACAGTTGTGGATTTACACATTAATGGGCACAGGTGAACATTCCCTTCTAGGGACTGTGGCAAGGAAAGCCTAACACTTTACAGAAGTGCAAAACCAAACACACTCTACAGCAGAAAGAGCTTCTTCAGTCCCTGCTACTCCAAGAGATAAAATAAATTTCTTGGTAATTAAACATCCTTGACGAACTGTCTGCCCACAGCTACCTATGGAAACTCTGTCATAGTTTCTCCAGCATGTTATGCTACTGTCTTTTTTTACCATCAAGAAGACCATTCTTGCTAATCTTTGCCCTCAGTATCTGCCACTCATTTACTTTTGCCTAAAAGTCCACGGAAGCATCCAGTGTCTTTTTCTTTAGCGCTGAGCTCAGGAAATCCTTGGGACACTATTAGTGATTTTTGCTGGTCTGCACAGCCAGCTGAAGGGAGTCCAAAAGAGAAACTATGCAACAGGGAAATTTAACTGGAACTCCCCTGATTTCAGCCATCCAAAAGTTATACGTCTAATTTAAAATACCTATGCTCCACCCATAATCAGAACAAAAATACAAGCACTCCTGGAATAGATCATCTTAACTACCTTAGACATCTATTTTAAATTAAGATGAACTGTTTTGTAAATGTCTCTTTAGCATCAGATTTTATCTTTCTGAAACATAGGTGATTATAGAAAGAACTACACTGCAATTTTTTGAAAGTACTTTTTTCTAAATTTCACCCAAAAGAATTCCTGTTTTTCCATAATTTTGTTGGTGAGGATTAGTGACTTTTTCCTCCTCTTGACTACATGACCCATTTACCTCAAAAATAGTCTTGAAATTTACATTAGTCGTAGATTCCAAAATTTCAAGACGGAAAAAATTTTCCTATTGTGCTAATATGTAGTCTACAACATCGTGGTTGACAAGATGAGAAATCATCATTGCTGGCATTTCTCTAACAATTAGGAGAAATATTTTTTTAGTTGTAAGCAGCTGAAACTGGTACCACAGCTGGAGATGGACTTCAGGAGTTATTTGTGAAAGCAGGTGCCTAAATTCACATTAATCACAATAGACTCTTAACTAGCCAAAGTCGTAGCAAAGCACTTAGAGAGCTCAAGATGTGATCCAGCCTTGCTGGCTGTCTCAAACCGGTGACCTACGTATTTGCTAAAGAGAAAGTAACCAACAGAGATTATTTTATCAATTAAGTGCCTCAGGAGAAATGAAATATGTTATCATTATCCTTTCAGGAAATAAAAAATATGTAAACCCACTTTTCAAAATTTCATCCTCAATCTAGTTTTAAATCTAAAGATGTGAAATGTTTTATTTACTGTTATTCTTACTCTGACAAATTTCGGCTGCAGAAGTTTGGACTTTATCTGAGAAAAGACAGTGTTAAACTTACATCCAGATCTTAGCCTGGCTTCTAGACATACAGGAAAATTGAGAGTCACAAACTGTCCCCTTATTCTCTAGGCATCTCAGGTTTAGGCTCAAGAGAAATAATTTCCAGAGAGTAAATACTTCCCGTCTGTGTGTTTGCCAGGACTGAGACTGATGGGATAAATAATCCCATCCTCTGTCCCAGTTCTTCCAAAAGAGATCAACTGGCGTGTGTGTGTGCTGACTCAGCAAAGAGATGTTTGAAACATACCTGGTGTCAGATATTTCCTCATTAATAGTAAACAGCTCCCTAAGAGAACACCAGTTTGTCTCTGGGGTTGCTGTCAGGAAAGTGCGACTGAGTGCATTCACCTTAGTATTTCAGGGTTTAACTTTTAGCATTAGGAGTTTATTGCAGTTTTGTCTTCAGATGCTCAAGAGTTTTAGCTGTTCCTATGCAGAGGATTTACCCTGAAGTCTACTTTCAGCCTTTAATACTCCTGTCTGTACCAGGAAGGTAATTTGTGAAGGACATAGTGTAAGATGTTGGAACATGGCGGTCAAGCTGCATTTAGCCAGAGGATTCTTCATCCTGCTACTCAGTTTTGGCAATGGCCAGGCGTAGGTAGCAAGGGAAGGAGAAAGGGAAGGTTAGATTTTTAATCCTGGATTATTCTCCAAGGTTCAGTAGATTGATTTATGGACTTCCTGAGACAGAGATAGCAGTAAGTCTCACAAGTTGCACTATAATTCCCTACCATCAGCTTGTGCACTCCGCTTTTTAATATATATAAACTTCTCACAGCCTTTGTGCCTCATGGCAATGAGTTCCACTTCTCCCCAGCTACAGGGTAAGGAATTGCCTTTTTGTCTGTTCTTCGAACTTGCCAGCTCCTATGTGATGGCCACCAACTTATAAAGTAGAGAGGACTAAAAACTGATCCCCCTTCACCCTTTCAGTGCCCTTCATGTTTCCATAGGCCTGTGTTGTATTCGTGCCCTAGCTAGTTCTCTCTGTGTTGAAGAGCTTATTTACTCATTCCCTGTAGAGAAAGCGTTGCTCACCCTTGGTGACCTTCTCTGTATTTGTCTAAGGGTCTTTCCCAGGGAGTAATTCAGAACACTAAAATTAATCCTTGCTCTGAAGCACTCCCTGGTGGGAGCTTCTCTCTTTCTCCATTGACAACATAAAAGGTTTAAGGATACCAAGGCCCTCCACTTATGCACCTGCGTCAAGCACAGGGAAAGATCTGCACCATCCTTTCATTCTTGTTTACAAGAGTTAAACACAACAGCTTGATTTGTTTTAAAGAACAGAATTATTATTCTTGTCCTGAGTAAGAAATAACTTGTTAAGATAAAATTCCAGTGTGATATGTCTTTCACTAAGAAATAATAACACTGCATATAAGGGGAAAGTGTTTGCAGAACTTTTACACAGGATTTTTTCCATTACTGAGTTTGTCCACAGGCTGGATGGCTTGTGAATTCCTTCCAAAATGAACTGTGTGATGGCTGCACTCAGTAATAACAGGGCTTTTCCTAAGCCCTACTTGCATGAAGTATTTGGTATCAATAGCTGCAACTAAGACTATTTATTTGATTGTGTCCTAATTAGGCAAAGTTGTTAACATGTTAGCTGAATTATTCCCAGCATTAATGTATTGATTTTTAATACACAAAAATGAGAATCAAATATGGTAAAGAAACTATTAGTTAGACTAATAATACATGAAAGTTTCTCTTTTCTGAGCTATGTCATGATTCTTGCTCAGTATTCCCAAAAGTAATCTCAAAAATTGCCTTGAAAATTGAAACATATCAAAAGGTAAAAAATTATATATGCATGTAATTTTACAGGTCTAACACTGATGGTGAGTCTCATATGAACTTTGGCCAAATATCACCTCCATCCTCCTTTTTCTGCCTCATGCAAACTCCCATTATGTTTGTACTCAAATTGTAATTTGAATATGACTTGATCTTTCTGCATGTGCTGTGCTGGTGAACATTAATTTTACTCCAAAAAGAGAGCTGCTATCATTTTTCATTTAGATAGGAATAAAGAATATTCTATTTTGTAGCAATCATGTTGGTATGTTGTGTGTCTGTCTGAAATGTTTCCAGAAAGCACCAGATAAATGGTGTGATATTTGAAAAACAGGGCACCATATATTTTGGATAGTGTCTAGGAAAGTTTGCAGGATGTCCCAGACTGGCTCTGTCTGTGAGGTCTGAGACAGCCTTTCTGACAGAACAGATCTGTTACTTATCCAACAGGAAGCCACTTGTTTCTCCCTCTCATTTTTGAAGGAGGAATTGAAGCAATATGCCAGCAGGAGCAGTAACTCCAGACAGACTCCAGATGATAGGAGGCTTGATGCAGCAAGGAGCTGCAACAAGAGCTTGGCTTGGAACACATGAGCAACTCCATGGCTAATGTTCAGGTACCTTGCTGAATGGAAATCTACCTGTAGGTTACTTGGCTTCCCCTTATTCTTACTGAAGCACAGGAGACAATCCTTTTTCTCCTCATATTTTTTCCTGCTGTTTCTGACTTTGTAAGGAGTGAGGCAAGGGTATGCTTCATGCTGAAGTTTGCTTCACCCAGTCATAATCTGGCAGCAGGAGGGGTAGCAGAAGAACATTATCATGTACTAGAATACTTTTAGAATTTTTTCCATCTTTCTAATGCAGGGTTATATTTTTCTTCTGAGTCTGGGAGGAGATTTTTCTGAGAGTCATAATTTATAAACCCCTTTTGCTTTCCATCCATTTTGTTTTGGGAGAAGGTGGTGTTTAAGTTAGCTTAAAACATTAGTTTAAATGGCAGTTGAATTTTTATTTGAAATCCCTAGAACGATGAAGGCCTTTTGCGCATGAGACTAGAAAATTCCATTACATGGTAAGACTGGATAACTCTAAGGACCATTCAGTTCAAAACCCTCCTTCTCCTTTTATCTACTCCCTTTTCTGCAGAGAGAAAAGGAAAGAAACGTTCCTAGTCAGCAGAATTTTTCATGGCAGCTGTTTCATTAGTAGTCTGAGTCTAATTCTTCCATCATTTAATAGGTTTAATGATTTTGTGGCCTCTGTAAATATGGTATGACGAGTCTGCCCGAGTCTAGAAATGGGAAAATCTTCACTGACTGTTGAGAGATCCTTTGTGCCTCAATGTGATTAAACTTTTCACTTTCAATTGTCTGAAGACTGTCAGGAGGAATTGATTGCTTTTCTTTTTTTTCCCCCTAGGTGTGCAGGAAAAAATATCTGTTAATGATCAGAAAATATGTAATTTCACTAAAAATAGATGCAAACTATAATCCAACATGAACACAAATTATATGGTGTTATGATAACTAAATAAATAAAAGAAGTGAGATAATCAAGAAAATTATTGAAACATTAGAAATTTCCTAGAAACATGTGGAATTGTTTTGCATTTACCCAGTGAAACATTTATAAACTTAAAGCTTTGTCCTTTATGAATTTATCACATCAACCATCCAAGTTCTATCTCATGAGTTTGATAAAATGATCATATTAATTTTTCATAATTAACTTCCCAGAAAAGGCAGGAGTCTTAATCACTGTTATTCCTTGTGTAAGTGCTGGAATGGCTGGGAAATCATTGCTCCTGGACTGAGTCTGCAATGAAGGTATTTCAGCTGGTTCCAATTTCTATTGTGTAACATCTAAGGACTATCAAATATGGCCCATTTTGGCCTCACTGAATGTTTAGCCAATGTCAACATGATGATAGCCAGCTCTAGAGAAGCCACTTTTTTTTACTTAATTCTACTTTAAATATGAAGTCACTCCTATCTTACTGACTTGACCAAATCAGCAGCTGGATGAAGAGCATCTGGATAAAGAGCAGCTGGATAATACTGGTCCAAACTCATTTCCAGTGTCCTCTGCCATGAAGGACCACTGTCCTCAGACTGTTAAACTGATTCTCAACATCTCTACTTCTGACATTTGTTTTATTTTGGTTCTACCTTTGGAAGTTCAGATAGCCATATCGCAAAAAAAGCAGAACAGCAGCATCAGACAAAAACCCATCACTCCAATATTGTTTCAGTCACATAGCAGAAGCCTCTAAGAATGCTGGATATTCACAACTGGTTACTTCAATATTTTTGGCTCTGGGAAATTGTTTCATGCCCCAACTTGTACACAGGCAGACACACTCACACACATACACTGAATTATTTCGAACATTTTTGTGATGCCAGTGAAGCCTCCATAGGCTTTTCATAGGCTTTGAAATCTCCTGTTCTAAGAGGTACAAGTGCTTGCAAATCTTCCTTCTGATTCAAATTAAGAGCTAGTTTTTTCAACCTTATTGCCCAACAATAAATTGTTCACAAGAAATAACAGATACCCAGACTACATACCAATCAAGCTGTTTCTCTCGGGACAAAGTGGGAAATAAAAAAACAAAAGCATGTGAAAAATTCTACTGTTGGTGTGCTGGAGGCAGCATAAGAAAGCAAAAGGACATAATTTGAATGTAATTGCATTTAGCAGTATCTACAGTGCCCTGCATCTTCAGATGTGTGCTGTCATTCCACTTTGAAAATTGTGATTTAAATGTTTTTCACATCTGTCTAATTTTATGATCTGTGTATAACTGGGTCTTCATGAATTTCATTAACTTCTTGGCACCTGTTTCTGTAAATAAAAGGTCTCAGGATTTGTGTTTCTCGGTATTATACTGAGAAGCTACATTAGGTAAACACTTTTTCCACTGTATTCAACACCTTTTTTGCTTGGAAAATATTTTTTTTCCTTAGGAGAAAAATACCTTTTTAAACCAAAATTCACATCACTCATTGAAATACTTATTTTCTTGCATGAATATGTATTTGATTTTGAGGAAAAATTATTAGTTCTATATTTTACGTCAATGTCCTGTTGGAATTTTGAATAGTGTTAGACAGTTTGAGGCATAATTGCACCTTTTCAGTATCAGCCAAGAACAGCTCCTGTAAGTATTCTCCCTCAGAGTACCTTGTGTTTTTCCTGCATGAAGAAATACATCTCATGTGACTCCCTCAGATATTGCTCCCCTACCATATTTTTTCACCTCGAGGAAAAGTGCTTTTATGGAAAACACAGACAGAACATTTTTACACTAAGGATATTCAGGCCCAGAGGGCTTTTCTGGCCCTTCTATGAGCCTTTCTATGAGCTGGATGGTTTTGTACCCCTCTTCCTAACTTAAGAGTTTCAGGCACATACTTGCTTTGAAGTAATTAGTCCATCCTGATGTAAAAGGATTCATCATGTAACATTTACTCTTTGGTAGTGAAATTTGTTTGGATAATTTTAATCAGAATAAAATACTTTCTTTTTTTAATCCATAAATAAAGACAGTATCATAGCAGCATCCCAAGGAGAATGATGTGGCTTCAAATTTAGCTTGCCTTGAGCCAGATGACATCTCAAAGTGCCTTCCTGAGGCAAACCTGAGGTGATTTTCTCCATTATCATATTACAGAAGTTATATAATCTATCCTATCTATTTGTTCAAATATGTAGACTCATGGAACCAGAGAGAGACATTAGAGTATATTAATTCTGTAATGAGATAACACAGAAAATCACCCGTGATACTTTCCTTCCTTTTCATGTGTGGTGTTTGAGACAAAGAGAATATTATATGGAGGGATCATACATAGGTTTAAGTTACATCTGTACTACAAAGTGGAATGCACCTTTCTGTTTTTAAGCCAAATTTCATGATAATGTTGGCATGTACAAGTTGAATTCCTCTCTGTCAAAAAAATGGGTGGTCCCCTCCAAAATGCCCATTGGGAATGATCCCAGGCCCCTTCTGTTGCCCAAATGGTGCATGGGGGTGGCTGGGAAAGTGCTAGTTGTGCCTGAACACAATATGAGTGAGGCCAAAAGCAGAGGTCAAGCCCTTCACCTGCCCCTCTAATCTTGTACAGGCCCAGGTAATCCACTGTGGGAAGAGAAATAGAGCAGGGATGTATGGTGGTATCACTCAGAGGCTTGGCTACGGAGACAGAAGGAAGTTCTTAAATTTGTGTACAGTGTATTTAGGTTACAAGCTAGGTAACTTTCTGGCTGATACTTATAAAAGGGGGGAAAGTAATTTCTTGTGTTTCTTTAATTTTGGGATGTGCTAAAACATCATTTAGATTATGTGAGATATGAATTTTTCTCATACAGCTAAATAAAATGCATGCTTACTACAAATATTTCATTTATAGCTTAGAGTAACATGTCCAGGAATTTGGAAGGGGGGGACTGGTTGAGGAACAGAATGGGAATGAGCAAGGTAGTTTACTTTTAATAGTACACATCTTCTCTATGGCTTAATATGCACATGGGACAGCTGGATTAGTACAATAGATACAATCCATACAACCAATTAAGTCAAGAACTAACTAATATTTTTATAAATGAACCATATCGTGTCCACAGAAATGATTATAAATTGACAAATAATGTAAATATAGAAAGTTTTGGCCCTGTACCAAAATGTATAATTGCCTTTTATAGAACAAGGGAGCATAAGAAGCAAACCTAGAAAGTAGTATTTGTATAACAAATTAATTTATTGGGGGGTGGAACTGGAAAATGAGCATTCTTTTTAGATGTCTTAATTTTCTATTTGTAGAAACAGATTTCAAAAGTATTTCAGTCTTACAGGCAGTGTGAACATGTTTGCTTCATAATGTCTTCTTTCCCTCAAGTTAAACTACAGTGAAGCCTGTGTTCAAATAACATTATGTTTGTGATGCAAACTGAGCAAGAGCCAGAAAATTCAGAACTAGGGCTGATTGATACTGTCTTCAGTTCATGCTGTGGTATCTATTTCCCCTTTTCTTCTTCACAAAGCCATGAGCAATGTATGAGGTGTCAGTGTAATGCTGAATTTTCTGGCTTTTGTCAATTCATGTCACGATATCAACAGTGCTTAAGCACAGAGAGGGGGCCTGTATTTAGTAACAATATCAGATTACATCAGAGACACTCTTTTTTTCCCCCCCACTTATTGCTGAACAGGCTGTTTTGTGGCTTTTGGAATTCAAAGTACATCTAACTTGACCAGGGTTTGGGTGTGTTTGGCTTGGAATGTAAATGTCCTCTCCAGTTGCATATCCCCAAGGTCTCAAACAGAAATAATTCTAATATTCTTGCTCTCTGTGCATGTATAAATCTTTGATCAAAGGTGTTGTGGAAGCACTGAGGCTAGAACACGTTCTCCTTATAGAAAGCAAAAAAAAAAAAATCAGGACAGCTGTAATGCTCATGTCTAGAATTCAGCCAGAATGCTCTGGCTTATAAATGGGGTGTGTGTGTACAGAGCACAAAGGAGGTACCTTGTTTTATTTTCTTTTATGTTTCAGAGTGGACTGTTTCTCTGGGAGGATCACAGCATGTTTTTTATCATATTGACCTATTTCTGTAAATGTTTCTGTTCTAAAGTAAAGATAATAATACATTGTAGACTTCCCCACCTCACATTCCATGAGGTTGGTAGCATTCAACTTTAAATCAGGTTTATCATAGCCCTGTTTTGCACTTCAAGAAAAACTATCTTTAAACATTTGCCTATTTTTCTATTTTTTATGATGACAGAACAGCTTCCAGAGATTGACAGGAATACTGATTAAAGAAAGAAGAGATTTAATTATGAAGGTACCTGCTGGTGCAGCTCTGCTTAAACATTGGATGTGTTTTCAGGATCAGCCTCCTTTCCAGAAATGTTTGACTCAGCGAGAACTGGTTAAGCCTCTAAACTCCAATAATAACTTTACTGTATATGTTTGAAATAATGAGAATAATCATTCTTGAGACATTTTGCTAAGAAAACATGTTATTCTGAACAGCAAATTATATTATGTTTTAAGAGTAAATGATGTTGTACAAGCTGCCAGATAACTTCCAGTAGCATGTTTTTAAAGTACTTAGGATTATAACATGAACCTCACTCAAAAATAGAACTAAGACAGATCTCTAATAGCAAAGATGATATCAAGTATAAACAGCCTTAAAATATCCCACATTTATATTGACTTGACAGACTAAGGCAACCTCCCAAAAGTCATTTTTTATTCTGTTTATTGAGGAAATACAGTAACAGGCATTTTATCAATGTAAACAAAATGTAAGTAATTGAGTATTAATCCTTGGCAGGCTGAGGTTACTAGGATTGACTGTAATTGAAATAAGTGCAGTAAAGTATAGGTTGGGAATCACTTTGATGAGTAAAATATTAGAACTCTTTGAAGGTCTGAAAGATGGAAAGGGTGGTTTGTGGTCAATGTTCTAATAAAAGATTGCCTAATCTTTCTTCATCCTAGATCATGCCCTCAAGTGGATGTAGAGGAATTAAGTATTCAGGAATAATTTATTTTTTTCCTGTTTCTTGAAATAATTATTTTTGATAACTGGGTTGTGGTAGGAGTATTTTGCCCACAGAAGAAACCTTTTCTACAGCCTGATAGTTTCCTATAGGCTAAGATCTGCTCCCGTTACCACCTTCTGCTTTTCACACTGCTACTCCCTTTTGCAGGCTTCTTTCTCTCTCTGCCTGTGGTTCTCTAAAACTCAAATGCTACCTGTAATTCTGCATTTTTTGACATCTACAGTGGTCTAATAGAGACAGCAAGGAAAGACCATGCTCTGCGTATTTTTAGTGGATAGAAGTTATACAGAGAAAGATGGAGCAGGACAGTAGGGAGGGATAGTGTCTGAGGAGCAGTTTATGAGGAAAGGAAACTGCTCAAGGCAGAGGGGAAAGGGATATAACTTTGAGTAGAAGGGGAAGGAACACAGTGGGCGTACAGGAAGACTTCCTGTGGAAAGCAGGAGTTTAAAAATTGAGTCATGAGAAATACTTTCTCTAAACTTAAAAGAAGGAAAAATAACTTAAAGTAACCCCCAAATCCCCCAAAATTCTGCATTTACAGTTAGGTTGCTCAAGTGCACTTCCCATCAGCACAATCACTTCAAATCAAGGAAACCACTTGTGGAGCCAGCATTAACCAACCTCAGTTTACACATCTTACCACCTAAACATTTCAGTACCCATAGCTATTTTCAGCTCCCTCAACTTGATAGTAAAAAGCCTTTAATTTCAGCATGTAACCTTGTGCAAGCCTCACATCCATTTCCTTTAAAAAAATGTCCACTCTTTGTTCTGACCTCGTGTTTATCTTTCTAGTGGCTAAGTTATTAGCTGTCTTCACTTGGCTAGGGCAAACATCAAAGTGGGTGCCTTTGAATAGCATTTTGAGAAATTTGAGGAACTACATAGGTATTTCTTGTTAGAGATGAAAGGATGTTTTTAAGTAGAACAGATGAGACTGTGAGTGTATATGTACATTACAAAGTTTATTTAACAGTCTGCTTCTATTTTTTCAGTATTCCAGTATATTAAGCTTCCTTGATCACCTTGGACATTTCAGAAATAATTTAAACTATGCCAGTAGCTTTGGTGCTATATAATATTACTCATATGCTAAGAAATATGTTACCCTTACCTATGTTATTTATGTATTTTCCTATCCTCAAAGTATTTCCTTTAATCTTCCTTGTTATTCTTTACAAAATCACTACGTATTACTATTTTCCCACTTTTTCTTCACTTTTTTTTACTGAATTCATCTCTTCAGGCACTAGCAGATTCAGAATTTTTCTTATGTTTGGACATAACATGACATTTCTTTGTTATACTACTTGACCTGGCATTTCTCTCTGTACTCTCTCTTGATTCTGTGCTAGTTAAATATCATGCCAGAATAGTCCACTGGTGAAGGCTTCACAGTGAATGCTGGGAGATGAAGATGGCACTGCTGAACTAGATGTCCAAGCAGGTCTGGCTAGTGGTGTACATACACATGGAAAAATATGTGTGGGTCTGTGCGTGCATGCAGAAAGGAATAAGCAGTCAGGAGAAATACTCTTTGCAAAGGGAGAGAAAAAGACACTGAGACAGAGGAATGCTACATGTGGTGCTTGCATATAGAGATAATTGATATCTGATTCTTAGTGGTCAACAGATTTTCCTGGTTCAGCTAGCACTAGATTACACAGCAGTCACTGCAGATGTTCATATGAGTAAGTAGTCTGGTTTTTTTCCACTGATCCATTCCTTTGTCTGAGGGTGAAATATTCATTCAAAAACTAGAAAATTAGGATCTCTCTATTTTGAATTTACTAGTTACTTCCCTATATAGAAAAGTTAGCTACTGAGTTCAGTTAGCTTAATTAGTTGTTTATGCAAGCTAGCTAATACAGCTCTGAGTGTAAAAGAGGAAAAAATTCTGTATTTAATTTAGCACCTAAAGTGCTGGAAGGGGGAGAAGAATTCACAAGACCACTCAGAAGAAGCATGAATCGACACCTACCCCTGCTAGATTAGAGAGGGATCTAAACAGCCGTTTTATACACTCCTCTTCTAAATCACACCCTGATCCTCTGTCACTTTGACTTTACTTGTGGGTCTCAGTGGAGCTGCTCACAAGTGTTAAACAGATGCATAAGTGTTTACAGAAACGAGCCTAAGAGAATGACATACTTAATCCTGCTGCAAGATTGCAGGGAGGAGCTGGAGCAAATTCCAGCCAAGCATTCCCCAAACTCCAGATCAAACCAGAGAAGGAGAAGCTCTCTGCTGCAAATAAGAAGTGGGATGCCAGACAGCTTACTTTGCATAAACTGCCAACCAGTGTTCCTAGCATGTAACCTCAGGAGCTACTGTTAGGTAGCAAGAACTGAGTTTCCACAGACAAGGAAAGAGCAGTCAATAATTACTAAAAATGACTGCAAATGTACCGCTTTTATGGTGAGAAACAGAATAGATAAAATAAAGAAATATCCAATTAGATACATCATAGATGAGAATGGAGTAGAATCTGGTGAGTCTGGTTCACCAAACATTTTCACATCAGCCACACTGAAGATAAACCTAAATGTCCTTGTCTTTCTCCTGTTGGTGAAAGATGTTCACTGGGCAGGTAACAAGATGCAGTGAAAGAATTGTTTTGAAGATAGGTTCTTCCAGTGATGAAGAAAGGTTAGAAATATTGCTTCTAAAGTTATTGGATTAGGCTTGGATATCTTAAGTTATGACTATATTGTCCTTTCATAAATAAAGCTTTCCTTGTTTGCATACAGTGCTTGCAAGCTGGCATTAAAGAGGATATGCCTATTTTTCTGTCTTGATAAGAGAGATAGGTGGATTAGTCACCTATATGGACTTTGAAGTATCACAAACCTACCCTTTCTCCAGCCTTTTTCAAATGAATATAAAGGGTTACTGTGAACCAAAAGAGTGGTATGATTCTTTCTATCACTCATCTGCACTTTTGGATTCACCATGAGTCTATGTTTTCTTGTTTCTTTTTTTTCCTTTCTCCTGCTGCTTGTGTCTTTTCAAGATTAACAATAGCATGCTATTAGTTTTCATGGTAGTTTGTGATTACAATATCTGAAAAGAAATTCAATCTACCCCACCCACCACATGCAGTTATCTGTTTTTTCAGACTTATGAAATATGGCTGAATTAATTTCTAGTCTGGAAAATGTAAATGGAAAGGCTCCACAGAAGCAAGAAACTTGTTAAAGTCCTTTACAGTTGATTACCCTTTAGGTAAATTTACCTACATACACATGAAAAGACGGACTGACCAAGTAGGACTTTGTCCTCTTTAAGACATTTTCAACTCACAATCACAGAATCACAGCATGGCTGATGTAAGAAGGCACTCTTGGAGGTCATCTAATCCAATCCTTCTCTTCAAGCAAGGTCACCTAGAGCAAGTTGCTCATAACCATGTCCAGACAGATTTTTACTGTGACCTGGGACAGGGGCTCCAGAATATCTTTTGGTAACCTCTTCCAGTATTTGACCAGACTTTCAGTTAAAAATAATAAAAATATTCCTGTACTTTAATTTATGCCCATTGCCTCTTGTCTCATCAATGGGTGCCACTAAGAGGAGTCTGATTCTTTGTTCTTTACTCCCCACCATCACTCCATCATGAGGTCCTTCCTGAGCTGTCTCTTCTCCAGGATGAATTGACCCTGTTTTCACAGCCTTTCCTCACAGGTGAGATGTTTCAGTCCTTCCACGACTGCAGGGGCCCTTTGCTGAGCTCTCTTCTGTATGTCTGTGTCTCTCTTGCACTGGGAAGCCCAGAACTGGGCCCAGCACTCCAGGTGAATCTCACCAGTGCTGAGCAGAAGGGAAGGAGCACCTCCCTCACCTGCTGGCAAGGCTCCAGCTAGCACAGCCCAGGAGGCTGTTTGCCACGAGACTGCACTGCTGTCAAGTGATCACCTCAGGGACTGACAGAACCCCCAGACCCTTTCTGCAAAGACATTTTCCAGATGGAAATCTGACATAGCTCCTTTACTGCTCTGTCATTTCGGCAGACTCCTCTGTAAAAGTGTCTTCTTGTCTCCTGTACTCATCCTTATATTTATAACATCAGCTTGACCAGGGTGGCTTACTTTAGTACACTTCCTTCTGGGGAAAAAAAATTATCCTTAAATTTCCGTACTGATTCTTCACTAGGTGGTTAAATGCACAAATATTTTAGAAAAGGGGGCTGTTCATAGTAGGACCAGTAATAAAGCTATGAGAAAATCTATTGGTAACTTAAAAGTAGAAGTTAATAATAAAACAAGAAGTTAGGGAGGAAAATGTGTCCAACTCACCACACACCATTATAGGAAGCTGCACAGCACATGTTTAAGTTCTTTGTTGCATTGTAGCCTGTAGTTTTATGTAGTATAACCAGAGCTGTGTCGGTTCATGCTATTTACTTCACATTATTTCTATGAATCTTCCTGGTAATAAAATTTTTATTCAGTTAGTTGATGGAATGTGTTGAAATGGGAGACTTTTTTGTTGTTTTTCAGCAGCATGATGTCTAATTTATTTTCTTAAATTTTCTGCCTAATATTTTAATTTGTTTTATGTCTTGCCCAATTATTATATTATATGTAACTATATTTTCATTCTTCCTTCTTGTTCTTCTGGAGTTCCTTAAATTAATCAAATAAGTTTTTTTATGTTCTTAAATCAGTTTTATTTCCTTTTTAGGGGGGAAAAATGTATGCTTCCTTTTTCTGCAAATAGAATTTATGAAGAAACTTATTTAGTTTCATTTGAGTAACTGTTTAAAAATTTGTGTTAGTAATTTTTCTGTTGATGTTTTAACTCGTTCATACTTTTTACTTTCCTACGCCTCCTCCTTCTCTTTTGGAAAGATTATTTAAAGTTTTCAGACTTTCTGTGTATGGAGTGTACTACTCTAAAAGTCCTGGTTTTGTTAGGTCTTCCTCAGGTAATTCTTGAAGAAGAGATTAAGGAGCTCATAGCACTAGCTTGCTGTCAGGCAATCTGGGACTACTTAACTTTCTGGAAAGTATTTTTTCTTTGCAAAAACAGCTCAGAATCTTCATACACTGACCAGTTCTGTCTAAAAGGCAAAATCATTCTCTAGCTACCAAGAGGATGCAGGAGCATTTGCTCTTTCTTGAATGTTTAGAGGCATATTCTCACAAGTCAAGCTAGGATACTTCTTTCTCTTATCAAAATACAAGTGGACTATGGGATTTGAAGGAAAGAAAAAAACTAGAACCTTGGACTGGAAAACTCAAAGTGTACAGGGCTGTCAAGCAGTAGCAGCACAGTATCCTACATTATCACTCCAGGCATACCACTTAAGAATAGACTGATCATCTAACAACAAACAAACAAAATAAACAAAGATAAGTAAAACAGAAGAGTTAAATATGTTTTGGAAAACTACATTGATGTATGCAGTGATTTAAGACACTGAAGATGTCTTAGAAAAGTTCCTGTGTGGGGTGGTACAGAAAAGAGTCTGATTGCCAACCATCAGTCATCAGCCCCTTCAGTTTCCAGTGGAAGATTGCAGGGAAACAGGATTCTTTTTTACTGTGCTGCATACAGTCCTGGCAGATCAGGATGTCTTTCTTCTTGGATATTTAAATCTAGATTAATTATGAGTCTGCTTTTCCCCTTGTTCTCATAAAGAAGAAAGTAATTAATGACTATTAAATGGTTGTAGTATGAGGCCTAAATTAAACAATGTCTTCCCTTCCCATGTTTAGATAAGATAGGTTATGAAAAGTTAAGTACAGATGGAATATGACAAATGCTGTCATCCCATTTCCCATTGCTTTCCTGATGGCATGTCTTCTGAAGTAATTTCTGAGTAGTTTCTACTTTCATTTAAGAAACAAAAAGCTTGCTGCAACTTTTTACACTGTAGAAAAGGAGGCAGCATTTTTTTTAATAACTAAAAAAAATAGGCATTGTCTTGGAAACTCCTCTTAGTAAAATGAAGAATAGAGTTAAAAACTTTCAAGGATTTCTGAATTTCAAAATTTCTGTTGGATCGGATACTTGTTGGAAACAAATCGAGTCTTTAATGAGCCTTTTGCAGAGGCTGGCAAATCAGCTGTGTGTGAATTCCAGCCTGTCAGATGCTTGCAAAGGGTTCACTTGGAGTGTTTGCAGATCACTCTTCATTACCTGAAAATAGTTCCAGAAGCTGCATGGCATGTATCCCAACCACTGCTGTGGCCAACCAGAGCACCTAGTACACCTCAGTGAGTGATTGAAAGCAATTCCTGCTTTTTGGAATTTGTCAATAGGAAAACAAAGCAAAACAAGAAAATCCACAAAACCCAAACTGTGCCCCACTGTGTGTTTGCAGAAGAACAATGATATAGACAGCAAAAATCTGTCCTCTCCCTCTCTGACATTTACTGCCCAAAATTGCAGTCATGCTTGAAGGGCAGACCACTGATAATTCTACCCTTTTGGGAAAACTCTGTAATTCAATTTTTTTCTTCTTAATTTACATCACATCTTTTGCCATAAAAGTATTACAAGACCCAGGCATCTTAGAGAATTGTCACTGCACCTGAAATCTCTGTTTTACCCTGTGGGAGAGATATTCTTTTTTTTTAGAGAAAATCAGTGTTGGTTTTTTTGGGGGGGTTTATTTTGGTTGGTTGCTTTGGTGTGTTTTTTTTTTAAAAAACAGATTGGACACATATTTTTTTTTATTTTGTGAGCACTTTAGTCTGATACCAGAACTGAGCAAGTCCTTGAGGACTGCCTTGAATCAGGATGACTGAAGAACAATGTACTTAGGCTAAATTGTACCAGAGGTAAACATAACCAATGAAAATTTAGAGCACGTGAATGTAGAGTTTTAATTCTAGCTGCATTACTTTTGCAAAATTTTCCATCTTTCAGTGCAGATAAAGACCCAAACTGCCTATGCCAACTGCTGAAAAAAACAAACAAATTCACTGTGTGCATTTACAAGACTGGATCCAAGATGTGTTCACAGGGAAGCCTTTTCTTGCTGCTTTTCTTGCAAATGTAGGATTTACTAAAGTGGCTGTAGCTTCAAACCTTTCAAACAAACCTCTTCTGTCAATTTGATGGAGCTGTAAGACAACACACACTGCAAAGTTTAAATAGTTACAGCTTTTCTGACTTCTTGTTACTGACTGAGCAGTGACACACCAGTTAAATTCTCTGCCTCCTTCACTTTCTCCCCGCTCCCCTCCCCCAGCTTATAGAATATGCAAGGAAAAGCTAATTGGCAGAGAGCCATTCTGGCAAGCTGCAAGATGTGTTCAGCAGTTTGTTTGATTTATACCGTTGGAAGTTGCCAAACTTTTTGTCATTTGGTTTAATATAATGTTGTGCCTTTAACAATTTTTTCTTCCATAAAGGATTTTTATTTTTCTCAGTAGGATTATAATTTGAAGGTATAATTAGCATCTTGTTAATTGTCGATAATTACACATGTCATTCACCGAGCTCTTGCAAAGGACATGAGATTCATTTAGCAGAACTTCCTCGAGCTGGTGTTCAGAGGTCCCTAATGAGCAAAGAATAGAGCAGGAGTGGATCTAATAATATAAATTGAAAATATGAACACATATAAGCAATCTAAATTTAAATTCAAGACAAGACAGTGACATGAATGAGCCTCTCTGCTATAAAAAGAGATGCACAACAGTGTGAATTAGCAACCTTCGTGCTCCAAAAATTACAGACAAAAGAAAATAGTACTCTGGTGTTAAGATTCAAATTTAAATCTTCTGGCAATATTTGTGCAAATGTAATATAACATACAGAGTACTGCAGCCAATGCAATGATGAAAATTAATAATTACTTACATGGCAATGTTTTTTGCCACTGCACTGACATTTTGTGATGTGTAACCACAGCAGAATTTGATTGTTACTGCTCATATCAAGGTTCCCATTTAGGAAAGTGTCTCCATTGAGAAAAATCAGGAGTATTTCTGTAGTAAATTTGGCAGCCTTGTATACTTACAACCTGTTTCATATCAAAACAGCATAATGGTGCAGATTCCTATGAAAGAATAACTGGATTTTCTCATTCCTTGGCAGGTAGAACTCTCAGTGGATCAGTGAGCTAGAGGAAATTTTATCCTCTCCTTCAAGCCCGTCAGTCTGGGTCCCGTAGAGAGGGAATCAAAACCTCATTTTGGAGCAAAGGAATCTTGTCATTTACAATACCTGTAAGTTACCCTACCACAGAAAGAAGCCTGCAGTATCCTCTGTTCGAAGTTCTTGTTTCTGCTGTGGCTTACCAAAGGGGGATCATCTCACAGCTTGTTCTCCTGCCTCCACTCATGCTGTGGGGTTGATACTGTCATCAGGTGTCTAACATGCCCTTATTTTCCTTTCGGCCACTGTCATCCCCTCGGACTCAAGAGGGAGAGGAGCACTGTGGCAGAGGAGTAGGAGGCAAGCCCAAAGGGGCTAAGTGTCGGTCAGTGTAGTCCTTAGATAAAGGCTTTGTCTGCTTTCAGTTTAGCCAGAGCCAACATGAAAGCCTGCAGGATCCAATCCTAGAGAGCTCCAGATGATGAAAGGCAGGGTGAGTTTGCTTGGTCAGCTGAAGACCAAAGCAGTGCAGGGCAGAAGCTTTTGCATCTCGGTGTCCCATGCTGAGCTGCACACTTCTCAAACACGGGCTGCATCCTGAGATGCTGTGTCCAGGAGTTGCCATAACCTTCGCCTGAACTCTTAGGTTTTGCCCCTCCTCACGAAGGGGACTCATTCTTCTCTGTCCTCGGGAGAGCTCAGCTGACTCCAGCTGCATTAGCTCCAGCTAGGTTTTTTGTTGGAAAACTTCTTGCTCCCCATATTTCCATTTGAATGCAGCTCATTTTCTCCACCCATATGGATGACTTCAGACATTTTCTTGTTAGGTCTCCTCTTTGTTGTTACATGACTATGGTGGAGTTTTTCCCTTAACCATCTGTCTTTTTGGGAAGTACTTTGAATATTGTCAGGTGTTCATGCTAGCACGAGTTTCTTCTTGTATTCCTCAGAGCCTTTTCAGTCAGTTCCTTTTCGACTTGACACAGAGCTACAGCAGCTGGTTGCCAAAGCACTCCATCACCTTTGTTAATAATCAGATTTTACTGCCTCAGTAAAAAATGGACAAGAGTGAGGATTTAAAAGAGATTAGCCTTTAACTGAACTAGAGGGGACTACAAATATGTTTGGTTTATGTGAAAGATCTAAAAGTTTTTTTGTCTTGAGAGTATTAATGTATCCTTTTAATGAGTTAAGTGCACAAACGTATTTAATTTCTTGTACCATCTTTCTGACATTTTTTCTTAATTCCTGGGATTCTATTATATAGTATGATTGTCAAAAATTATGTTTTCTACAACATAACACTGTTTTACTAAGAACTCTTCATATTTGCAGTAGAATTTTCATTTGTTTTACTCTTTTTAGGTAGTCAGCTCAAAAAATGTGCACAGCTAAAGAAAAAAAAAGCAAAAAATCAGCATAAAGTATCTGGATGAATAATGTAATAATAATCTATTTGAGTGGGGTGTCACAGATATCACTGCGCTCAGAAAAAACAGGTCTCCCCAACCGCACTTCAAATTTAAACCATCTTCAATGTGGCAAAAGCCAGATAATGAAATAGCTCCATCTTCTACTTCAGAACTGACTTCAAGAGGCACGAGACATTGACTTATTTATTTGCATTATTTCTTTATTCATTCTCCTGTTAAATGGAAGATGTTGGTTTGAACTGTGCCAGAATAAAGGGGAAACCCACAGCCTCCTGTTCCAGGCAATGCCCAAGGCAGAGAGCCTTAGCTAAGGAGCTGCCAAACCCATGAGAATTTATTAGGCTCACTCAGCTGATGAAGACAGGGCCCAGCAAAGTGCCTGAAGATGCTGCTGTGGGAAGGAAACTCAGTTTCTCCTGGCCAGAGCAGAGCCAAAAACCAAAACCGCTGTTGTCTGCCACCTACTGCAGTCTGGTACAGACAACCCTGCCTGTTCCCACTGCATGTTCAGGAGGATCCAGAAGGCAGGTAGCTCAGGGTGTGAGCCAGGAGGCTTTGGTTCTCAGGGCCAGCTTGGCTGTGGGATGTGAGAGGCTGGCTGGAGTGTTCAGGAGCTGGGTTTGCTCAGTCGTGTAAGATGGTGATGTGCTCTTTCCTCACTGCATGCAACAGCATGGATCCTGTTCCCACTTTCTCACCTTGGCTGCTGTGGGGGACCATGTGTGGAGCGCCTGGTCCTGTTCCTTTAATTGGGTAATTAAAGTTTAGGGAAGGGAACAAAGGAAAATACTGTCACAATCCCTCTCCTTACACACATATGGATTGCCAAAGCAGCCTTGCTTTAGCTTAGTTTCCAGTACCTGCTCCAGTTAGTTCAGATTCTTGTGGTTTAATTTCCTTTTTTCCCCACTGAGAGCTTAAACCACTGTACCAGGGAGACATGTGAGCTCTCATTTGTGCAATACCCTGCTAACCCCTGTGCATCTACTCTGGAAAGCCCTGATTGTGACTTATGCCCCATTTTTGGTGAAAGCAAATAAAGTTTAGTGCTAAATATTTCAAGAACTCTTTCAGTCATCTGGATCCTGTTTTCCAGGTGAGGTTCTAGTTCCTTTTGCATTTAATCCACCAAAAGAAGCCCAGGTGATGCTGGAAACAAACTTTGTCCTGTGCAGGCTGGAAAGTCTAGAAATGCTGCAGATGCCCTTTCTGCAAAGAAATCCTTGTATAGTGGTGCTGAAGACTCAAGGTCTTAAAAGAGAGAAGGATCCTGTCTGCAGTGCCCTGAAGGTGCATCTAGAGTAGGACCCATAGTTGTGAACCCCAATCTCACACTCATGCTTAAACTATTCACAGCAGCATGTTGATAGAGAGAGCACAGTTGTTTTACAATTCATGTTGAAAGAAAATTGAGGACTAAACACAACAGTAGAGGATTTTGCTTCCACCGTATGGCGAGATATTTCCTGTTGAATTAACAAGATCTGGGGCCATGAGAGAACAATTTAAAAGACACAGAATTAGGTTTGTTTCAGGCTCCTACCACTTCTTCAAATCCTACCTTTGAGTATCTCATCTCAAGGATGCAATTACTTTCAGAGCTCTATTTGTCATTATCACTATTATGAGACATGATGTGCTTCATATTCTCACTAAAATTAAAGAGAAAATGGAAGGCAGATAGTATAATGCAGTTCAATATCACTAAGAGATGAAATGGTATATATATGGGTACACAGGGAGAGTTTTAGCTAAATTCGTTTTTTTGTTCATAGTACCCTGTAGGCCAATCAATGAAATTGCATCTTTTACTGGCCCAGCCTAGTGCCAAGTAATTCTCTTCTCTTTTCTGTTATCTTTACCTCATTTCCTAATGATTCCTCAAGTGCTCTGCTCAAATTAAAGTCTAACACTATATTCTTTTGTTAAATCTTTTTGCAAAACACGTTTGTATTATGAATCAATGCAATGAAACTACTGAATAATGCAGGCACAATATATACATTTAGAGATCTATTTTTAATATATTCAAACTCAAGTAAAGAAGAGGAATGCAAATAAGGCCATGGGTAGTCTTGCCTTTTATGTATGTGTGTGTCACATACTGAAAAAAAAAGTAGCTCATTGTGCTGAAGTTTTGGGTTAACCTGTTTTACACCCTAAATTCCGTAAAGCATGTTGTGTTAAGAACAGGACTATCAGCAGATGATATTCAACTAGATCAGTGAGGATTTCTGATTTTCCTCATTCTCCTTGAAGGATTGATAGACTTAATCCAGGTTGTTTTTATATGTTAAAACAGAGTGCTATAAAATATTCAGCAGAAAATGCAGCGGAAGAGCAAGCTGATAAACTTGTGTAAGAAACTGTGAGCGGAACAAAAAAAGTAAAAAGAGATTTTAATGAAAGAGAAAATATAGCAAAGAAACAACTACCATAGCAATCCAATGAAAAAAATAAATTAACAAAGGTATCAGCAGACACCTTGTAATCTATCTAGGAAAATAGAAATACTTTTTAATTGGCTAGTTGGCAGCTGGAGACTTTTGGAAGCAGAAAGTAGATAGTCAGGCTGTTTATTTGGAGATCTAATACATTTTGTGTTCATGTCACATATCCTCCTCAGCTCTGTTTTATTTTCAGTGGTTGTTGCGGATTCACTGAACATTGTTACACATCCCATTATAATTAACATTTTTCTTAAACCTGATCTTCCTTGACCACCTGAAAAATTTCATAAAAATGTAAAAAGAAAAATGTTTCTCTATTAAATGCTTCAAAAGCAAATGTAGGAAATTTTCCTAATTGAATCTCATGGCTTTTGCTGCGATCTTACAGGTTTTTTCAAAATTATTTTAGAACATGTGGCTTTGGCCATACTGTCTGTGCAAAACCTGTACAATATGTATCACCAGTGGGGAATATATAAAGGATTCTGTGAACTTAGATTCTCTGCAGAGAGGCTTAGCTGCATTATAACAGCTTTCTGACTGGAGGACCTTCTATTCCAAGCACACCTCAGTCCTACAGAGAGCCTTGTACAGCCCAGAGCTGCAAGAGATATGTGCCATAGAGCCTGCAGTGCAAATGCAATATCTGGAGTGTCCTCACCTCCTTCTCAGTTTCCATCCTGATGAAACAGGAAAGAGTTTCTAGTGATAAAATGTTGTTGGATGTTTTACACTGCTTTGCTGTCTGAGATTAAGATAAATAATGTTCTTAGATAAAGAAAACTGAAAAATTTTTAATGCCTGGAAGTTGTCTTAGTCTCTAGAAGTTTCTTTCATAATGTCACTTGTAACTTTCTCTCTTTTCCAGCATTGTTGAATCATCTTTTCTCTGTGATGCTTTATCAATGCGTATCCAGTGTACTGTAGCAATATTTGTGTACACATTCCCATGTCTCTAAGGAAAAATGAAAATAACTGTGGTTAAAGCTGTCATATCAGCTACAGAAAATATGTACTTAGAAAGTGAAAGGGATTTATTTTATAAAGCAGATATATGAAAGTCATTGCCTCGTACATATCAACTGTGACTTCAGTGCAGGGTAATACACAAATAAGTCTGCCTTGGTGGAGACAAGCTGCCAGGAAGAGCTCAAGTCACCAGACAGTAACATGTTTGCCTCAGGCTGTTACAGCAGCAAAATTTTCCAGGCTAGTGAGAATATGTTTACCACTGGACAGGGTTAAGACTAACAGTGTTAAAAATACTCTCCTCATCAACCAAAGCAGATCTCAGAGGATCAGAAGTCCCTATGCAAGGTGAGGTCACATTTCTGCTGCATCATCCTCTAAGCAAGCCCTCCCCAAGGATAGTACTGACCCCCAAAGCCCATTAGTTCAATCCAGCTGTAAATAATGATGCTGAAAAATTTATTTCTGAAAACAGCTTTGTCTAAACTGGAAATTTTCTCTTTTTTATTTTTCTATCTTAAAATTACCAAAGGATAAATACAGTAGAAAGTACTTTTTTTTGGAAATTCCCAAAAGAAAAGCACGGTTCAAATATTTAAAGAATAGCTGGTCAAACCATAAGCTGAAAATAATTTCCTCTTTACTAGTAACAAGTGGACATAAAATTAAATTGTTTGGATTCTGATGCATCCTACCCGTAACACACACTAATTTAACCTTAGCATCAGTAAAGAGTGATGTGAAAATGAAGCTGTTAAACATTATTAAAAGTCAGAGAGATAGACACTGGAGTATTAGGAAAGCTACTTATTTTGTATTTTCTTCAGCATATTCTGGGCAGGAACATTTTGTACTTTTTAACACCCTCTCAACACTATTGTCCCAGTAGCTAAGAACCCCCAGTTTGAGGTTAAGTTTTGGCAGGTCTCAGCTGGAGACAGTGTTTAGCAAGACACCCCTAGTGAATTTTCATATGCTCCATTTATTTTGAGAAAGTGAAGGAAAAAATTTAAACAAAAAGCATAGCCAAAGGTAGAATGTATTCTTCACTGTGGATAAGACGTCATGTATTGAAGGATATAATCCTCATCATGACTAATTCCCATAGGAAATGCTGACACAAATCTCTCAAAAGTAGTGCTGAACTCTATTAAATTCACCTGATGACAAAGGATCGACACCTCACAAGCCAGCAAAATCTGTGCTCACCACTCCAGCCTCTTACAAGACTTTTTGTGCCAGAGTGATTACAGATTTTCATCATCTCAGGCTAGTGACTTTTACTCTTGGAGCTGGTGCACTTGGTAAATGAAAATGTAAGGTCATATACCAGCCAAACACAGGATAAAAGAGTGAATATAAAAATAAAGTAACATTTCCTCTTCCCCTCTTTTCCTTCCATCACCCCTGTAGTAGAATATATGCTGAGCAAATAGAGTTTGAAAAGACAAGAAGACTACCTGAAGTCAGTTAAAGTCATACTTTGATCTTGTCTCCAAACAATGAATGATCCTTTTCCTGGAAACCATATCTATGAACTACAATTTTTTTTAACTAATAGCATTAAAATTATTTTTCTGTTCATTCTGCATATAATAAATCTTATCAGTGGCCTTTGTACATATATAGATATCTTTACATATATATGGCTTTCTGTAATGCACGTAGTTTACTGAGCGTTTTCGTGCCTCTCTGAATACATACGTAGTAAAAGGAATGAACAGGCAGATGCTGATAAGCCAAAGCAAGACCTGAATTCCTGAAAAACTGGAATGAGCATGTGTAGTAAAACGTGTGCATTGTTGCACATAAGTGACTCAGATAGGTGTTCATAGGAAAGTGGCTCCTTTGGATGACAATGCTTTAGACACTTATCTAGCTAGCTCACTCTTGAAGGTGAATACACTGAATACAATTAACATGAGTTTTCATATGGTTAAACTGCTACTTTATTCTGCTCAAACTTCTGACAGGCAATGATTCTAAGAGTCAACAATGGTTTTAGCGCCAACACAGGATTAGAATGGTCATCTAAACTCCAGCCTCTTCTTAAAACAGACACAACATTATGTAATCTTGTTCAAAACCTATCAAAATCCATTTTTTTTATCACTGATAATCTCTTGGAAGGCTGTTTCAAAGGTTGTTTAATACTTTGATGGCTAGAATTATCTCCATTTCACAATTAAATTTATTAACAAGAAGCTCATACTGAATTATTTGTGACTCAGTGCACAAAAATTTTATCACTCAGATATTTCATCACCCTTCTGTTGCATCTATTGAGCTGTGAAGCATCCACTTAGCCTGAATTTTCTTAGGAAAGATGACTTTTTGAGGACTTATTTAGTAAGAAATGTGTAAGTAGGTCCCTGATGTAGTAATCCACCTGCAGAGCAAGTAGGTAGCATTATATTTCTTCATTATGCTTTTTTGGGCTGATAGCTCTGAAAAAGAAATAGGAGACGTTGAATACTTCATCACACTTCGTAAATATCAATGATGCTGAAAACTCTGTGTTATCCATAGAAATTCTTCTCCAGCAGCAGGAAAAGAGCTGGTGTTGCTAATATTGATCAGTGCTAATCTGAGTGGGCAAGATCTGTAGAAGAAATTTATTTGAATGGATGTGGATGTCCTAGGTATAGATAAATAAATAGGGGCTGGTTATTTAAGCTCCCATCACAGCCCGCCATGAGAAATAAGCCCTTTAGAGTATAAGTCATGTATCTGTTTCATAAGTCTGCTCAGGAGGAAATGGTTTGTTCCCTAGAAGGACTTATGTTTCCTTACTGACAGTAAAGGTAACCTTGGAAAGAAGTCATCTGACGTTAGCTGCATCAGATAATCTGCTGTCTCTATTACATCAGGATGACTTCACACAAGGGAATTCCATCATTTCAACCTGATGTTATCCCATAGACCCTTTATGCTCCCAATGTAATAAATAGACAGGCACTTCCAAAGAGCAGTAATCACACAGAAGATCTTCCTCCTCCTCTGTGAGTGCCGACTGTTCACCCTCAGTTGAAGAAAGAGCCTATATATGATGCCTACGCCTCTCAGACACCTTGGTTTACTGCCTAAAGCTGCAAGGGATAAGTACAGGCCAGAAAATGTAATCATATATCAGTTCATTTTACAAAGACAGCCAAAGAGCAGAGCTCTGTTTTTCATGAATCTCTAGGTTTAGAAATGTCCATCAGCCTATCAGTGTGCTGAAATACTACCATAAAATTATTTACTATGTGGTGTTGCATTCACACACTGTAAGTCAGAAAATATAGCAACCTAAATAATAGTGTTCAAGAGATCCAGCAACTCTTGGAACATATAAAAATACATTAATATAAACCACTTGCCAAATGCTCACAGAGATGAGGACTGCATTGCAGACAACTCCTGAAAAGGAGGTGGGGCAGTGGGAGGGTAAATTCGTAACACAGATTATTCACAATAAATAATTCAGCTAGTTCTTTTTGCAACACACTTCCACCAGCTGGCTTTTGTGTAAGAACTTCAAAGAATTTCAGTATGAATTGATTAAGGCTCTACTACATTGATCTGTGTGTTAGAAAAATTTGCTGTTCTCCAAAAAGCAATGACATTTGAGCAATGCAGTTTTGTACTACTTCTCTTGACAAGTTCAAGAGAATATATCTTTGAAAATTAGGAGATGTTTATTGAGCTCAGATGCAGAAATATTTTCATTTTGTTTTTCCTTTACAAGGAGAGTACATGTTGAATCACAGTATTGCTGATATTTCCCTTATAATGTATCACCTCAGATCACTGAAATCTGTCAGTTTTGTTTCTAACTGCAGATGTGGACATTTTACAGCTAATGAAAAAAAATTATGTATGAGGAAAGTTCAACAAAAGCAGTCTTTTTCCCCCTCTCTTATTAAATCCCTTGCAAAGAAAAGGAAATCCTTTCTTTTTTTCTCCTTGGCAGTAAAATGCTGTAAGCAAGGACTATATTGGTGCTAAATATTAGCAGCTGAGTTCCAGAGTAATGTATAAACAAAGTTCAAAGGCAGAAATAAATTTACATACACATTGCTAGCATAGTTTCTTTTACCACTGCAGTATTCTATACATTAATTTGAGTGCTGGAAAGCTCCTCTCTCTGTGGCTTGTATTTTAAAAACAAACTAAAATAGATGAAATAATTTCTGAGGCCGCAAATGGGACTTTGTGGAGACAGCACACATTAAGACTGAGGGCCTGGTAATTGCTTCTTATTTCTTCCCTTATTTATACTGCTTATTTATCCTGTACTTGGAGGTCTGGCAATTTTTTTTCACGTTTGTGAAAGCAGCTGGGACATTTTGTGGTGCATGTCAGTGGGTACCTCACTGTACTCAAAAAGAGAAACATTATCTTACCACTGGGGGAAAATTATGTCTCATCCTCACTCATATGAATAAATATCTAGCCAGCTTTATCATCATGGTGGCAAAGAATGCTATCCATTTATTTGGATAAATGTATCTGATTTCCATGAATAAAAATAAAGGATACAAGAGATAATCATGATGGACTGAGAAATATCAAACTTCTAATTTAGTTTAGAGCAGCACTTAAAATCTTAGATATAGGTGAAATGTCCAGTGTCAGACATTTCCAAATCCAAATCCAAACAGTAGAGATGTGTGTGAGACCTTTCCACTGTCTGTTACTTCTTCCTGGAAAAAGACTTCTATGTATTAGATTTTCAACTGCTGATTTCCTTTGGAGCTCTGGTGACTAGTGTCACCACCAGATGAGTAGCCCTCTGAATTTTAAAATTATGGCAACCTCAAAAGGTCACAGTGGTAACTCCAAGAGTGTAGAGTAAAATGAAAATGAAAGAAATATTTGGAGAAGATAGGTAAATATTATGTACACAAAATGAAGGTAAAAACTTTGCACCTCAAAGGAGTTCCTTTTAGGCCTGATAGAGGCTGATACATTGCATTCCCATGAGCCTTGTGCCAGTCCTGAAAAAATATCAACAAACCAAACATTTACAGTAGAATCAATCTGTGTAAATTCTGTCTGAGAATTTGCCTTACTTCTGGTCACATGGATCTAGAAAATACCTGCTCAAGTTGGAGCAATTCTTCATCCAATATGGTTGAAATTTTAATTTCCTTTCCATGTTGAAGACTTTCAATATTAGAGGCCAAAACCTCACCATCTTTTGGTACAGGGAAGCCTTTTTGAAGCCTTGTACAGAGTATACAGATTTTTCTGGTGCCAGAATGATGCCCGAGAGGCTAACTTATACGCCTGGAAAGGAGGGAATGCTCTTTTCAAATACAAGTGGTACGGAGGAAGATCACAGCAACCACATTAGGACTGCTGTGTGTCTGCTGCCATCCCACTCAAAACCTTGTGCACAGGTAGTGAGGTCTAGAGTCTCTTTCATAAAGATGTTTTAATAAAAAAGCAAGAATACTGCAAGCTGCCAGCAATGGGGAACTCTTCCCTTTTAGAGGAAGGACACAAATAATGGTATTAAGTCTGGTGCAGGCACCAGGTCCCTGACATTTAGTAGAACTTCTCCTCTGTCTGCATGTGATTTCCATGTGCTTCTTTTGTAGGCAGTGCTACAGATTGCTTTAGAAAAGGGTTGAGAAAAATGGAAACTTCCCCATGCCCATGCTGCAGAAGACCTTGGAATTGGTGAACAGCCCTGGGGGAAAGGTTTGTTTTCAACAGAAGGAAGATTGAAACTCCTTTCAGATTCCTGTTCCAGATTTAAATACCAGTAAAAAACTCCAGCATACACTTGCACACCAAAGATTAGTCCTTTGTAGTGGTGCCAAAACCAGTCCTTAAAGTACTTTAAATATAGAGGATTTAATTCTCTTCTGCATTTCTTCTCTTGTGAGGTTAGATCAGCTAAAAATAAAGATTCATCCATGTATCATTCAATGTGTCTATGAAAATAACTAATTTGTTCAAGGTTTCTTCTTTCTCTTTATGACGTGTCATGCAATAAAAAGTTTTCAAGTTTTCAGGGTGTTTATACTCCTTTGGGAGATTAAAAAATACAGGGGCAAGGAGTTGTGGGTGTACACACACACAAACACAGTCTCAGTGAGTCACAGTGGAGGCATTACCCACTTATTAGCATGGTATGTTTTAATGACAGGCCCTCTTTTCATCTATTGTCCCAGACATTTCCCTCAGACTGAGTCCCAGGATTTCACATCTCTGAGAAAAGGCATTTACCAGATGCTGTTGTTTTTCTCCAGATCCAGATTCTTTTCTGTTTATTGCCTTTTCTATAAATGCCTAGTGTCTTCCAATTCGAGATAAACCCTCACACTTCTAAAACAGTCTCCACATTATGTTTTAAATTCCCAGTAGCTAGAAGAGGCAGAGACAGAAGATGCATCCTGTTGCAAAAGAAGTTTGATAGCCTTCCCACAGCACTTTCTTCTCCTAAACCTAAAAGCTGCAAGATACCCACCTTAAAGCTAGTTGAGTTCATGTCTTGAAACATTCAGGAGTGCAGTAGCACTTCTGAACAGTTGTCTTTACAGGCAGGAGGAAAAATGTACTAGGCCAGTAACTTTCCACAAACTGTCTGAAAAACTGCCAAGATAAAAGAGGGAGCTGTCTGGATATAAAGGTGGAGGAAAGGAGATGCAAAGGTCTACAACATTTGGGAGCTGCAAAGAACATGCTGCTCTAGGAATCACCTTTGCTCTGATCCATGGCTTTTTGGCCAGATTTTCTCATTTGAGTCAAACTGTGTAACACAGTCTTTCCTTTGCCATCTTCATTGAGTCCTGTGTTCAGCTGTGGCCCCCTCACTTCAAGAAGGACATGAAAAGGTTCTGGAGCAAGTCCAGTGAAGGGCAGTGTTGCTGGTGAAGGGTCTGGAGCGCATGCCTTGTAAGGAGCAGCTGAAGGGTGTTTAGCCTGGAGAAGAGGAAGCGCAGCAGTGACCCTTATCTCTCCCTTCAGCTACCCAAAAGGAGGCTATAGTCAGGTGGGAGTCAGCCTCTTCTCCCAGACAAGTGACAGGACAAGAGGACACAGTCTTAACCTGCACCATAGGAGCTTTAGGTTGGACATTAGCAAGAATTTCTTCACAGAAAGGGTGATTAAACATTGGAATGAACTGCTCATGGAGGTGGTGAAGTCACCATCCTTGGAGGTGTTTAAGAGTGGATGTGGCATTTAGTGTCATGGTCAGGTTGACGTGAGGGTGTTTGGTCATAGGTTGGACTCAATGATCTCAGAGGTGTTTTCCAACCTAATTGATTCTGTAACAAATGGATAATAATTTTTAAAAAACCCCGAAACAACAACTCACATCTCATATTTAAAACAGAAAATTCAACTCCATATTTAGAGATCATCTGCTGATAGCTATCCTATGATGATTCATTACATTTAATAATTCTGAATTTGTATAAAGTAAAGGATTTTAAGGCTCTGAGAAAGAGAGAAACTACACATATATTCCTGAGTAGAACAGCTGTCAGGCAGGGGAAGTAAGGAATATTCTGATTTTGTTTTGAGGAACTTCCTTCTATAAATAACTCTGCTCCAAGGGTATAAATCAGAAGCACCATCATTCTGATGAGACCCCAGGAGACTTAAGGTCTGCTCACGAGAAATTAATCTCAATTAACTCAGATAACTTCTGGATAGGCTACATGCTCATCATTCACAGAGGTAACCTGACTGCTGAAGGTTGCTGTTTTCTCAGAAATGAGGCTAATTAATGAATGAATTCTGCTAAAATCCTAGTTGAAATTCAGTTTGCACACCAAATGGGTCTAATGTTCACTTATTTTCATCACAAACTTCTGTATCAGCCATTTTTTTCACCAAATATTTATTCCCTTTTCAATATAATGTTTTGCTTTTTAATCAAATGGAATGCTGGAAAAATGGAAAGGCACTATATTTTAATTCTTAATGTTTCTAAAATTTTATTTTCAATAAATTGTTCTTTTGGAATCTTTTTTTTTCTTTCTAAATCTAGGGTATGCTTTTGGTGATTTAGAATATGTTTTTTTAGAGTTATTTCAGATAACAAAATAAAAATATTTCTGTGCCTTTTTTTTCATTCCCTAAACTCTTTCACAATGGACTGTGGTTCATGGAAAAGAATGCAATGGTCTTCCCACAGACAGGACTAGACTTAAACACTAGACAACAACTTTTTCTCAGCATGGGAAAGAGGATGGTGGAGATTCAGTTTACAGACAGGTTCTGTCCCACAGTGGAATCTGAAATAGTGGAGCAGAATCTCCTGCCCTCCCTTTACTCTCATCAGAAAGGAGACATTAAAAATAAAGAAAAAAAAAAGTGAAATAAATAAGAGAAGACAGGGAAATGGTACATAAGACATATGTTTCAGAAAGAAATTGTTAGAAGACAAAAGTCATGTTGTTAAATATGAGAATATATTAGAGTGATCAGTCTTGTATTTAGCACTCTGAACACAGAACTTTACAAGCATAAAGGCTTTTTTGTTGTAAGAAAAAAGACCAAATATTAGATATCTGGTGGAGGGGCTGGGGGTTGGGAATTTACCATTAACTGGAACAACTGTTCAAAGCAAAGAAATGAAAAAGGGAACAGCAGAGGAATTTCTCTCCAAGTTGTCTACTAAAGCAGTTTCGGGTTTAATTTTCATGTCTGTTTTGCAATCCCTTGATAGTCAAAACTGGCTGACACAACACATGAGATATGCCAGTGCCAGTCTTGGGTATTTTGGGTTCCTGGAAACAGCACAAAGATCTGTGTTGACAAAAACTTTACAGATGTGCCAGATTTTTTATTCAGAGTGAGAAGCAGAGGCCCCTCAAACAGGAATGCAGATGCTGACTGGGCTGTGCCTGGGTCACCCAGGCAGGGGGCATCTCAGTGTGGGCGTTCAGCATGTCCTGCCTGACCAGAGCAGGGACAGGGGGTTCACCAGAGCAAGCTGACTCGTTGAGGGCAGTACTGCTTTCACAAGCATTCAACAAATATGAATAAGGCTCCCAGTCTCTCGAATATCACTTGAAACCAGTTTTTTATCATTTAAATAACAAATGGGAGATTCTTTCACCTTTCAATTTTTTCTGCTGTGGGCAGGTTTGAGATGCCTGTGATCCATATTCTCAGTGAGAAGCCTCAAGGGGAATTCAGTTTGATTCCATTCTCACTGGGATTTATATCCTGAAGCTTGTTTCTGGAAGTAGGGAAGGGATTTTTTTGGTATTTGTTTTATTGTAAGCTACTTCACAGAGACATATGACAACATTGCAGGACTTAGAAACGAAGTTAGAGCAGGAAAGAAGTAGTAGAATTGAATGTTGGGATCCAGGAGAAGGGGAAGGAATCTGTGGAAGAGCTAGGTCTATTTGTTGTGAGAGAGGAGAGGAGAGGAGAGGNCTAATATCTTCATTTCTGTGTGTTTCAACTTGTCAATATTGGTCAGGTTTTAGAGCTATGAAAAGAATGTCCAGATGTAACTGAGTAATTTTTCTCTTACAGATTGTAAACTTCTGGTCAATTAAAAGTATATATTTGTGGGTCTTGACATACATGACCCAGGTGATTTTTGTGCCTAAAGTCCTCCATACCTTATTAGCTCTGTCAAACAAGGAGGAGTATCAGGATGTAGTACAACTGAAGACTTTAAGCCCTTAAATCTAAACAATAAATGCAACTCAGCAGAGACAAAATGTGTGGTTTATGTATCAGAAATTCGTGTCAAGGCTTGTGCAAAAGAGATGTACTCTGAAATATGAAAAATATAATCTTGAGGTAATTTGTTTTGATTCTGTTGAACCATATTTAACAATATGTCCTGTAAACATATTAAATTGACCAAGAAACTGGTCTCTATTATCCAAAAACCAAAATTAATTTTCTTTTTTATTCTTAATTAATTTGAAGGTTGTCTTGCTCAAAATAAAGGAAGTAAACTTAATTTGATATAAAAGAAACAGAAATAAAAGAAAGATGTCTTATATTTCACTCGGCTAGTAAACAATTTTCTAAACTTTTGTGAGGAAATCCTCTTACTTTGCTGAGGAAATTTGACACACAAACACCACATTTTGCTATATATGAGTGCAGTATTTAAATAAAAATTATTTTACTGATTACAGTAAATGTGTTTTGTTTCCAGAGCACTTTACCTAGCAATTCAGAGCTTGTATATCTTTTTTTTTGTCTATTGAACAAGGTTATCACTAAAAAAAGTCAATCTTTCACAAAGCATTTTTTAAAAGTGTTTCTTTTTTATAGCATTTATATAAAGATCAATATTTTATGCAACAGTGAAGTCTTCAAATAATACAGTTTCTCTAGATACCTACAATAAAATGACATCTTAAATGTTTAATTTTTATTACACCTTATGTATTGACAAAAATGACATTCTCAGACATCCCATGAGCAAAAGGGCCACACAAACCAAAGGAAAATTATTTACAGACCAGAACAAAGTTAGTTGTTATTATTAATATTGCAAGACGTTTTTCACCTTTCTCTGTTTCTGGTATACTTCTGGGACATTGCACATGGGCACAGCATTAAAGACATATTTAAGACAAAGGAGAAGACAAATCCTCAAGTCCTCTAACATGTGCAGTGCAAAAAGCATTAGGTGACATCTAAGCAGCAATCCAGAGTCCCAAAGGTAGGCTTTGTGTTAAAGTAAATGTCATCACTCTCAGGATAAGGCCCACTTCAAGACTAAGGCATTTCTGTCATTCAGATTGAGTGTTTTGAGCGAATTTAGCAATCTTCTGAACTGTATCTCTAAATCCAAGCACCAAGGTGCTCACTTTGAAGCTAATGTTCTTACAGATTAAAGTACTTAAAAAGCTTGTAGAATCGGCTCTGTTACTGCACAGGTGAAGAGATTGCTTTAGATACTAATATGCATCTGCAGTGCTGAAAGACATCAGGAGGAAAAGACTCTGAGTCTTAGAACACTCCTACACAGGTCTGACACAGGTAGAAAGCTGCAGTATTAAGCACTTCTGACTGGGGAGCAAATAAACCAGAATCAAACACAGTTGGCTTCAGGTGAAACATTGGAGATTGAGTACCTCAGCTGGTGGCAGACAAATATTATTTTAGTGTTTATATCATGCATTTTATTTATTATCTATTTTATTTTATTTTATTTTATTTTATTTTATTTTATTTTATTTTATTTTATTTTATTTTATTTTATTTCATTTTATTTTATTTCATTTTATTTTATTTTCTGCATGGAATTGAGTAAACAGGAGATAGAACCAGATAATTTCACCCTGCATTACAGAACCATACTCCATGGGTCATGTCCCATGTTGACCACACTTTGGTGTTCTAGGGATGCCACCTCATGCTTTGGTGGAGGGGAAGAAAAACTCTTCCTTCCTTTTTCTTAGAACATAAATTTCTTTATTTACTGTGCATGCTGTCTGTATACTGCTCAAGTGTCCCCATTGTATCTCCATTTATAGTACTGCATTCACCATTTGGATTTGCATTTGGCACCTCATACTTTCAGAATACATTACACCTTGAATGTGTGAATTCTTTGCACACCTTTTCAAAGACGCCTCTTTCAAAATAAATGCCCTTTAAAACAGACTTTGAATCAGTCATAAAAATTGTTCTTCTCAGCTGTTTCCCCTCAGGTTGCCTGCCCCAAGGAGTTATATTCATATTGGTTTAAGTTTCATAGTCCTAACAGTAAGAATTTACTTCCTCATTGCTAGATCCTACACCTTTGCAAAGTCCACACACTGTGCTGCTCATCATTAAATTACTGTTGAAGTGGAAAATATGTTAAGCTGGGCTCATTTCTTTAGGCGACATGAAAGTGTTAGCTTGAGATCTAGTTCAAAATAAAACCTGGATCCCTGAAGAGACATGTGTTTAAAGGCTCATCAGTGAACATAGGTTCTTTTCTCCAATTTTCATGCATTAAGGAACCTTTTAACACTCATGGTTTCTTTACAAAGCTCTAAATTTAAAACAGATCTTGGAAAGTACATCAGGTGGCATAGAAACAGATGTGGCAGAAGAAACAGGTCTCTCCAATTTCTTTGCGGTAGGATAGCCAGAAAGAGCAACAGTCTGTTTGGGGCTGTAGTTTCGCAACACTGTCTGAATCAGGCTGGCAATCACTGGAAGAGCAAGAAAGAGAAAGAAAGAGAAAGAGAAAGAGAAAGAGAAAGAGAAAGAGAAAGAGAAAGAGAAAGAGAAAGAGAAAGAGAAAGAGAAAGAGAAAGAGAAAGATGAGCAGGATTAAAAGGACATCCAGGTTCCCTGGCACAAAATGACTATTGAAGTTGTGAAGTGAGAAATGCTAAGTATGATTTCAATCTTCTTTAGCCATCTGCTGTGAGTTTTCTTAGCTTTCTTCAGCCCAGAATCTGAAAAAAAGTCCTTCCAGCTATGGCTTGTTTCTTTACAGGTATTCTCCTCCAAAAAACATTGACTGCACTTCTTAAAATTATGTTCTGCCTCTGCAGTGCCACAGAAAGGTTGCCCAGGCATTGGGATGCATATTAATAAAATGGATTTACTAAAATCGGTCTTTAACTCTGAAGAGGTTAAATCGTAGGCAGCTGGACTTCCCAGTGCAGTTTTTTGAAACTCTCTGCACGAAAATGTTGTTTTTTCAGTTTTACTTAGTCATTGTACCTACTGCCACACTGTAAATTGCCATTCCTTTCTATAAAATCAGGTTATGTGGACAGGAAGGATTTAAGGTAAAGTCTAAGAGTTTTGTTTACTTTTATCTGTGCCTAAATTTCCTCTCCAGAATATTGATCAAAACAAGCGTTAAAATTCTTGATACCTTTTGCAGAAATTTGTAGTTAAAATACAAGCATGAATGACTAATATAATGCAAATAAGACTCCTCAGTCAGCGACTCATTGCAAATAAAAAACAAACAAATAGATATCTACTTCTAAAAGTGTTGCTGTTATTGTTTCCAGATAGTTTTGAAAAACACACTTAACCTGACACATGGTGAATATTTTTATACTACTTTTTAACAGTATTCTGACACATGGAAACAGAAAACAAGTCATTAATTGTATCATTCATATTTTTTCTAATTAACTTAAAATCAACAATTTCAGAAACTATAGGTATAATTATATTTTCCTAGTTCAGGTCTGTATTTATATTTACAAAGATACTGCATCCAGGTCACTAGATTGTTTTTTGTTCATAAAAGACCGCACTAAATACTGCTTGACAAATAAAAATTGATATCATAGAGTACAGATAGTGCAATTCAATGAATAACATATGTTCATAATAAGTTCAGTGATGAATGCAAAAGAGCAAGTATTTTCAAAATTGTACAATGCTGGGAAAAAATGAGACATTCCTCTTAATGGAAAATAAAGAGATATATCAGTGGTAGTTCTGGCCTGCAAAGAAAAAAACCTTTTAGTATAACATAAATAAAGATCAAGTTACCATACTACAGCAGCCAACTAAATAATTCTAATAATTACTCTGGATAAAGAGAGGATATTTGATTAGGAGTTTAAAAATACGAGGTCAAGTACCATCTCCAGCACAGGTCAGTTAAGGTGGTCTCAGAAATGTCAAGCCATTTCTTTGTGAATCTATCTCCTATTCTCTGCCAATACCATCATTTCAAACTAACCAGGGTTCACTGAGTGAACCTCTACCCAGAACCTCATTATTTAGACTCTTCTCATTGTTTGTGCAGAGAAAATGGTAGCTGTAAGAATATGATTCATCTGAGCAGAGACTGTCTTTCCAATTGATAAATCACACTTTTGGAGTCATTATTTCCTTCTAATGGTCGCAGCTGCCAGCATCAAGACATCAAAAGTTAGGTGGAAAGAGCTACACTCCATTGGGTCCTACAGCAATAAGTGGGATGGACCAGAAAGAGTGGCTCCCTAGAGCAAAACACTTGTTGCTGAGGGTCCAACATCTGTGCTGAAGGTGCTTCAGGGATTTTACTTCAGATGAGAAGTCATTAGAGGAGCACATCTTTTAGTTTCACTTCACCCCAAAGGAATCATTTCACAGTCTCCAAGGCAGTTCCATGGTGAGAGCCAAAGTGCAATAGGTGAGGAAAAAGAGAATATGTTCTTCCAAGGTTCATATGATCTCTGAACTAAAATATTAGTGGAGATGTGCCCATTGCTCTTACTTTCTAACTATACCCAGAATATAGAGTGAAGACTCAGAATTGTTTCACAACATTGCTATAACAGAAACTAATAGTCATAGTGATCCTAAAAAAATTCCCAGCTTGGGCTCATACTCATGAGGATTTTAGTACTAATAATTTTATCTCCTTCCAATATAAAATATTTTGTCTTTATTTTGTTCAGCTTGCATAGAATCTTCCATAGTGTATATACCTCCACAAACTCACTTGGTTTTACTAATTGGCTTTCTCAAGGGGGATGAGCGAGAAGCATTTGAAGATCACTCTCTAAATGGCTCACACTATCCTGTGACTTTTTGCCCTCTTTGATGCTTTTGGTCAGATTCATCATCTTAAGTTCTCTGCTTGCAGCAATAAAAAAGACATGAACTTGATCTTTTATCACCTATCACTCAACATGGTTTAATATGCCTGTGTGAACTCAGCTGTCTTTCAATCACTGTTTTGCTTTGTAACATTTTACTTACATTTTGCCACCACAGCTCTGTCTCGGAATATTTTTCATCATTTTGAATTCTTATTTGAGGTTTTCTTCTCTCTGTATCATGTTATTCATTCAGATTTTTTTCCTTATTTTTCCTTAGCTCCATAATTCCAAAAGTACTGAAGTATTTAAGCATTGCTTGTGAAGTCAGTGTAGTACTGCATTACAAGGGGTGTATATATAAAAAGTAAAAAAAAACCCCAGCCCTCCATCTTCAAAACAGACCAATTAAGCTTTATTTTTTTCCCTGTGTGGACCTAGTTGGTGCTGGTTATCTGCATGTCTTTGCCACAACTGTTCTCTAGTTAAAGGTATGAAGTTGCTGAATTCCTGAAGTTGTTGGGATTGTTTGTGATGCTATCAACATTTTAAGATTAATCAGTGAACTCTAGATTCAAGTTGTGGCAGGAATGGTACAGGAGGGATTGATTTTCATGTGTGGTGGGATTTTTTTCCCAGCTAATTTGTTTTAAGTCCTCTTCAAGTCTGCACGTAGCCTGAGCTGCAATAACTGCAGCCCAGGGCAGTGTCAGTGAGGCAATCAACACCTTATCTGGGTAGCTTTCATTTCCTGCTGAAAGAGGTTGCTGAGGTATGCACTGAATCCACATCTCCCCCCACAAACTGCTTCATCCTCCTCCCTATCTCCCCAGTGATCTTCCTTCCCACAGCAGAGGAAGAAGGCTGGGCCTCCTCACAGTGCTGCAAACACACCTTCCTTTTCAATCCCCACTGTTTGGATTCAGTGTACGTGCGAGGCTGAGGGGAACCCAACCTTCCAAAGGGCTCCAGCAACTTTGAGGAACCAGAATATGGCCTCTATGACACTGAACAGCACAGGAATTTCTGATTTTCTTCCACTTTTTCTTAAAAGTTTCAGTTCCTACTTTTAGGGCACTGACTTGATGTGTATGTTGCAGTCCCCCAAAATCCATGGTTTCCATCACAAAAACATTGACATGTGGTATGCTAGTAACTTCATTCTTAATAAAATGAAATAACTTAATTGTACGATATCCCACAAGCTTCAGTTTTCCTTCTTATTGCTTGCTAATGAGATCAAATGCCAAATTGATGGGAGTCAGATAATTTTTAAAAGTAAAAAATTGTATTTTCAAATTAATAGAGCTTGACCTAAAATCAGATTCATATAGAGTTACAATAGGTTAATAAATGGTTAAAGATCCCTGCACGGTCTTTTAGACGTCCTTGTTTGCTTGCGTTTTTTCTCTTTTGGATACTTCAGACTGGATTTTTCTAGGCCAATAGAAAATAATTTGCTCTATAAAATTTACCCTCCCTGAAGCAATGCAGCAAACTCAGCAAGATAGTTTTCTCTTAAGTCACTTAGGAAGGGTTGGGTGGGTTGGGAAACCAGCTCACTTACTATTCAAGTAAGACTGGAAAGCAGCAGAATAACACATTTAGATAGCGATCTGAGACCAAATTCATCATTAGTGATATCATCAAGGCCTCTGTGCTATATTTCAGTTGGGTGAGAAGACATAAAGCTTACAGAATATAGCAAATTTTCTAACATTCACTAACACTTCAGGGGAAGCAAACATTGGAAAATTCTCTTTCCCTCTAAACCTCCCACATCTCCTAACAAAGCCAAGTACTCTGGGGCGGGGGGCGGGGGGGTGTGGATAAAAAGGACAATTAAAAAAAAAAAAACAAATCCAAAATCCCAAATCCATACCACTCAAAAAGTCAAAGATAATACTCGAACATGCTGAGAAAGTCATAACGTCTACTATGAATTCTGATTTCTTCAAGTGAGTTTAACTCAGTAGTTTAGATTGCTATGGAAAACCAAAACCGAAAATAATCTTGAAGGTGGATATAGCAGGGTCTTTTAATTGCAGTGCTGATCCTAACAGGGCACTGCCTCATACAGTCACCTGCAAAAAGATGAAAATTTTCACCACTCCCGTCAATTTTGATGAAGAGCAGGCAAGCCCAGTGTACAGTACCCTTGTTTACAGCTCTGTTTTGCAAAAGTTATTCCTTACTGCTTTCGCCTTCTTGCAAGAATACTTCTACATAAATTATTCACAATTATCATTAATTCACAGACTACAGTTGAATAGACTTGGAGGGCACAAGGGACCATTTTGGTCATGTATCCTGCTTAATAGACACGACAGGACTTCCCCCAAAAAGCAATTCTTGACTTGAATCCAGTCCTTCTGGTTTACTAAAGGAACTTTGCCAACAGACACATTCTTCATTGCTGCACTCTTTGTGAGCAGCTCTTTTCCAAAGTGCAGATTTTACAGCTTAAATTGTATATAATCAGAGAATGTTTTGAGCTGAAAAGGGCCTCATCTAGTTCAACTTCCTTGCCTTGGGCAGGGACACCTTCCACTAGACCAGGCTGCTCAAACCCCCATCCAACCTGGCCTTGAACACTGCCAGGGATGGGGCATCCATAGCCTATCTGGGCAACCAGTTCCAGTGCCTTACCACCCTCACAGTGAAGAACTTCTACCTTATATCAAATTTAAATCAATATGCTTTCAGTTCATTTGTTCTGGCTGCATAATTAACTCAGCCACATGCTATAGTTTCCTTGCCTTGGAAGTATGAGTCAGGTAAGCAAACAATAAAGGAAAATGCAACTTAATATATAGGCAGGATCCTCTGTTGATATCAATCACTGAAATCATGTTCAAGTAAACAGTTTGCCTGTGTATATCACCTGAGAATCTGTCCCCTAGGGAGTACAAATCATAAGATACAGAATTTATGAATATAATAAGGATGCATGTGAACTAGATTTGTTTGCATCGTTGCAAATTCATTTTTTAATAAACCCAGCTAAACCATTTTATTAGGATTTGCAATAGGACAACAAAGAACATTGGCTTACTAAAAGAATATGATTATTGAACACTTTTTAAGGTGGCTAAAACATAACTGACTTTTCTTAGCACTGAGAAAACTGAGATGGTGATAAGGAGCCATAACTTTCTGGTTTGGCATCAGTTTTGATTTTTTTTAAAGCACAAATGACAAATGATGATATATAAATTTTGCAGAGAAGAGATGTCACAAATAGAATTGGTTTGTTGCCAATGCATCCTACAAAATAGGATTTGCTGGTTACATTGCAGTCTTTTTGTTGACCAGACAAGGAATGTTCTCATGGACAAGATACTGCGAGTCTGACATGAAAAGTGGAGGTTTACCATAACTTTGAAATTTTCTATATATTTGCTAGATACTTGACCATGATACTTGACCTTTCAGTCTCTGGTACTACTATTGACACTGTGTGTAACCTCCTGCAATAAACAACTTTTCTGCATTGGCTGACACCTTTGCAGACAGTGATACCATATACCACGAAGCACCACATACAACAAATCTGGTGAAGGGCCTGGAGACTTAGTCTTATGAGAAGCTGCTTAGGGAACTGGGGCTATGAGTTCTCCAGGATGAGGGATCTTGGAGAAAAGGATGCTGTGGGGTGTCCTTATTACTCTCTGCAACCGCCTAAAAGGAGATTGTATGCCAGTGGGGTTCAGGCTCTTCTCTCAGGCAACAAGTGACAGGGTGAAAGGGCCTGTTACAAGCTGCATCAAGAAAGGTTTAGTTTGGACATCAAGAGGAATTTCTTCACAGAAGGGGTGATTAGATATTGGAATGGGCTGACCAGGGAGGTGATGGAGTGACCATCCCAGGTGGTGTTTATGGAAAGACTCGACATGGCACTTAGTGACATGGTCTAGTTGACAAGGTTTGGTCATAGGGTGGACTTGAAGATCTCCGAAGTCTTTCCCAACCTAACTAATTCTGTGATTCTGTGTGATATGCAGTGACATTAACTGGTCCATGTTGCTCCAGTGAAAGGGCACTACATCCTTATTTCCACACCCTTATTAGTGCTCATTTTATCAGAGTGAAGGTCCAGATAGAAATCTTCTCCTTGATTACAGCTGTCACTTCAGAAAGCATCTGTTAAGGGAAACAAAGCAATATTTAATCAACTACTTAGATGTTTAAGTAATTTATTGTCCCTACTGGCAGACAACCAGTAAAACAGGGCAGAACTCTTAGTAAAATTCTGTGGATTTTAACAAGGACAATAAAAATGTAGCAGGTTTTGCACAACCACAGTCACAGTCAGAGCACAAATGTTTTGTTCTTTGCAATATTATGAATGGTACTATAATTTCCAAAATGCAAATTCTTCAGGTACATTCTACCTTAAGTCTGATTATTGAAATAATAGAAAATAATGGCTCAAACCTTATTCAACCTGTTTACAAAACTTGCCACTATCACCAGGAGATCAGTAATTTCTTATTTGTTCAGTTCTTATGTTGTCTCCTCTAAATGTTTGTCTTTTAAACAATTAACTTTTACTTGAAGCTTAACATTCCTAGAGACTGATGTCATGAAAACAGTGAAATTGGTCTTACTTCTTTCTTCTTCCTTTCTTCCAGGTTTTATCTTAATGGGATTTCTGTAACCTACTTTTGAACCTCTTTCCAATATCCGGGTAACTGCCATTGTCCATAATACATCAGGTTACACAAACCTTTCTCAGTACTTTCACAGCCCTGGAAATACTGGATTTCCATAGAGCACAGCAGGCTGCATGAATAGTCCTGTCATTTTTTTTGGCTAGATGTACCAAGAAGCCTTCCTTTAGCCCATACACTAGTCAGCCACCTAGCTATTAGAAGACAGAGGTATCTCACACTTTATTGAGACTTGCATTTCTTGAGTCTGGTGCAGACCTTTGTCTACTTTCTCATTTCTGGATGTATAACCTTCTCACAGGCATAACTTGACTCAGCTTTGCTAACGGTTCTCTCACTCAAGGCAAAATTGTGTTGGATACACGTGATTGCTTGTAGGTATTCACAATACTAATGAGACAGTCCCAGAATGTCAGAAAATAGGGCTGCAAGGGGTGCCACAAGAGAGCTTCTTGGCACCTCTTTCACCGAGAGCTGGCTGTTGTCCTAAGGAGCCCATTGTGCCCCTTGCAAAGCATCCCCCACTTCCTCGGGGTGACTCCCACACTGCTGCACAATCCTGACTGCAAAGAAAATGTAAGGAGTGAGGAGTGAGGAATACTGTAAAAAGTCAGGGACCTGGATAAATATGCCTGGTTTTATGTAACAGCTCCCTGACCACCTCAGCTGTGACATCTACCTTGTCTTAATCCAGCTTTTTCAAGCACCCTACTGGTAGGTAGCTGACAAAGCTTTTTAAAGGTAGTTGGTCCTGGGTAGGAGGTGTTAACTAAGTAAACCCTGCAATGCCTGCACTTACATTTTTAATGAAGCTGAAAAATGAACAAGGATATCAATCCAAGCTGTCTTGGCTGTGTTGCATGAGAGAAAAAAAAAAGGACTGTATATAAGTGAGAGATAAATATGTTTTTCTCCAAATGCAAGGCTTCTGACCAGAAGATGTAGTTTGCTGAACAAGAAATGTCATTTTCCAGGTGCTTTTTGAAATATAATTTAATAAAAAATCGAAATAATAATGAAAATACTTCCTTCAAAAATTAGTTTTCTTATGTCTCCATTGAATTGAAATAAAGGTATAAATACTTCTGTTCTTTTAAAATCATAATTTTTAAAATTTTCTATCTTTCATCTCCAATGTGTATGCCAAATCTGCTAAACCTACATGACCTTGGTAGCTATTAAAAGAAATACATCAGTCAGTATTATTTTTTTACTTCAGCATAAACTTTTTGTTCAAATATTCTGGCCCTAAGTATGAAGTGACAACTTCTATCATATAAAGTCATAATACTTAATTCCTTTGAGGGATTTTAATGGAAAACAGAAGAAACCTTGGAAATTTTCTCACCAATAATTTTATATTATAGTAAACTAAAATATTTCCCTCCTTATTCTGCTTTTGGGAATATCTTCTCACTATCTTGTATGAGACTAAGTGTCCCTCCCGAAGCACATTTCCAGAGTGGAAAGAAAAATGGATCCATTAAAAATAAATAAGAAGGATTGACTAGATTTTTGTCAATGAAAATGTTTCTGCATATTCCATGGGCATTTTGTAAGACATTTTTAGGAGCATGACAAAATTCTGCAGGGTTTGACTAAAAAATGGTATACTAATATACTTATGGGTCTTCAGTGACAAATAAAAACATGAGGCAAAATATTTTTCTACCAAATATTTTACAAGTCATAAAAGAGCTAATACTTATCTACAGATTTTTTCTGAGAAAATATAGTAGCACAAGACCTGTTTTCCTCCCTTGAGTAATGAGACGTAATTTATTAATGCCTTTAGGCTTAGATTTTATTCACCTCCATCCCTTAAAAAAAAAAAAAAAAGCTGTTTTCAGAGCTCTGCAAAAGTTTATTTGCTGCTTTGCAAAGCTGTGTCTACCCTCCTCACCACCTCATTCTTTAGGGATGTTCATCCTGGCCTTGAGAGATTGACAGTTGCTTTTTCCCAGCTGATTTTATTGTGTTACAAGTTATCAAGCTTATCAAGGACTGTGCTGTCAGTGAGATACACAACATCCCAGGGAACTTGAGATCAGGTGTCAGAAAAAAGTGAACAAAACACAGTGATTTGTAACTGAAGGAGGAATTTTTACAATGTCTCTGATATTTCACAGAATTTATGCAATTGTGGCTTAGGGCAGAATTTTAAAAGATTGTTTTGTTCACATAAGTCCCCTCTTTCACGGCTGGCTCGAGACACAACCTTTTCTCCAGCCATTTTTGTGATGCAATAGCTACAGAACCTAAAATATCCTGGTTTGTTTATTTATTTTATGGTTCTGTAACAGGATGGTTCCTTGAGATACTGTATCTCCTCATCAGGGCCATCCTGGGAAGCAGCCAAAGCAGTCAAACCATCATTACCCTTACTCCAGTGCCTGCACAGTAGAGCCCACACCCCACAGACCGGGAGCTCAAACAGGACACATCTGTCACCGTGCTCACACCAGTGCCACATTGTGAGTGCGTGTCCTGGGAATGGCCTCCTGGGGTGCCCACACTGGCAAGAGAGGTACTTGAGCACTGCTTGGCTTGGCACACCACAAGCTGTAAATAACGGGACCAAGCCGGGAGTCCTTTTTCTGCCTTGGAAGTGGGCTGTTACTCATTTTGCAGCATGTCCATGTTTAGGATGCTTTTATTGTTTTCCTAAAAATCAGTTTTATTGCAAGTCTCAAATAACCAAATGCTGGCAGATGCTGCTGCCAGGATGGAAGTGGGAGCAGGGACTACAAGCATGCACAGAGCTGGAAATGCAGCGAGAGTGTGTGCTCACAGTCCTGTCAGAGTGCTGTAGTCCTCCCCTTGTGAAGCATCTCAGCTATGCCAGCCCTGCTGGTCTCTGCACCAGAGCTGCCAACTGGGCTAAATCGCATGGTGACTTTGTGAGGCGGACAAATGTAGGTTAAAATGCACTGGCCAAGCTCATTTCCATTTGGATTTTACCCAAAGTCTCAGATAAAGGGCCTGAGCAATAATTTGATGCACTAATTAGACCATTAAAAAAGATTGTTATTTTTAGGTGCCTAAAGTTTTGTTTCAGGGGAGAAAAAGTCTTTGGTATATTTTGAAGAATTTTGTGAAGAAGCCTGTTGGAAGTGAGAATAAACAAACAAGATCTTTCAAATTCCTGGAAATGGCTGAGAGACATGTTGTAAATTCTTCGAATTAGTAAAATAGACTGCAAGTGACCAAGCATGTAAAAGCAAGGCTAACATGTCACAGAGGACTACAGTTGGTTGACTACTGCATTTTAATTTCAACTTTTTTTTCTAACTATACTTTTAATATTTAATTCATAATGCAGTAACAAAGGACCAGTGTACATTTTATTATAAAAAGCCTAAACTGAGAAAATACTAAAACTGCAGAATAAAGTGGAGAAAACATAAGAAAACATTAGCTGCCCAGATTTCATTTACTTCTGTTAATATGGATTTAAGAACATTTAAGAATATTTTTACAAATACTATCCTTTGGTACTCTTTCCATGTGTGATCTCACAACTTGTTTACTACACTTTGTCCAAATTTGCACTGAATAGTTGATTGCTAATTCTGAATAATTAATATTGTTACAGGATGTTGTCCAAAATTTTATGGAATAATTGCCTAGAGTTAGATTTCCAAGCCCTTATCAGTTAAATTGAAATAGTGAACCAGCAAATCTTGTTGAAATCATTAACAACATAACACTTTTGAAGCACTAATTGCTTATTTCAGTATCTGAATTAAGTCTGCAACTCTCTATTCTCTATTCTTCGGCTCTGCCCCTGGTTTTGCTCGACTCCTCTCCTGTCTAGGAGGGCAAAAAACCAATGCTTTCTTCTGTTTTAACTCTGGTGACTGCAAGGACACACAGTAAGAATCACAGGAAAGGGCATGGTGTTCCCTGACTACATCCTAGCTAATGAGAGATTTGTCTTTTCCAGTCTTTGAAAGACTCTGAGAACGCACAAAAACAAAAAAAAAGAAAAAAAGGAAACATTTCCATTTATCTTTTATTCATTCTCTTCTCATAAACAAAGTGAAACAAGACTTTATTAGACATTATTAATTTTGCTGCTACTGCTTGCATGACTGAAGCACCTGCAGATCCCAAGTGAGATAGGAGTCAGCTGTGCTAGGTGCTGTACAGATAAAAATCTCTTGAAAGTGTTTACTCCAAGCATTCACCAGCTGACTAGACACTACATGGGAAGGGAAGCAGGCAGCAAAGAGGCAAAGAGGTGCTTGCTCAGTCACTCAACAAAGCAGTGACACAGCTGGGAATAAACTCCAGGTATCCAGATGCTCAGAACTCTGCTCAGGCCAATACACTAAGAAGCTTTGCCAGCTAAAACAAACATATTTTTTAATCTTTGACAAACTGCCAACTACAGTGAAATGTGCTAACAAGACGTCCAAAAGCAGGTTTCGCTCTTCAAATCCTTTTGAAAATAAAGCAAAACACAACACCCTTTCTTCTAATTGCCCTGTGTCACTCTTAACTATTTCAGACTTTTAGGACAAATTCATTTGAAAAAAAAAAAAAAAAGCAATTTATTACCTTTTATTTGCAGGTGACCACTGAAAACAATGCTATTCTCAAGGATTGTCTCTGCCACTTTAAAGTGCATGTAAACTAACTTTGCTGGTTAAATGGTAGATTTTAACAATTAGGGTGAATGTCTTGAGAGAACCCTGTACCAAATAAAGGGTTTGTTTGAGGGGAAAGCATCTTGTTCAAATAATATGCCCAACAATACCTAACTAGTTTATCACAGCAGTTACCTTCTGACATTCACCAAGAATTTTTACACCAGCTGTAAAGCATATTGCAAAACTTCCTCATATTAAATCCTGTCAGCAAGACACTTTTTCAGCTCCAAATATGCTAGGCAGACAAAAAAGTCAGCACGGAAGAAAAATACTTCCCTGTTCTTGACCAAAACTGAACGAAAAAAGAAAAGGAAAGCAAAAGAGAAGAAAAATAAAAGAAGAAATCCAGAAGTTCTTTTTTATAGTATTTCCAATTGTAGCTTCAAGAATGGAATAGAGAACCACCTTAAGACTCTGAGTTGGAGAGCAAGGGGTTTTTTTTATGTCACTTTTTCATAGCCTTAAATCATCATGGCGATTGGATGCTGATTCACAGCTATAAACTACTTCTAGTGTTTACATTAGGGTTTCTGAAAGAAATGCATATCTCAGGCCAGCAGATCAAATACATCACTGTCTACAGGAACTGAACTAAGGCAAGCATGCATTGTATCCAAACGAGGCCTGCAGGAATATAAGGCAAACAAAACTTTGATAAGTTTCACTCAAAAAAACTGCACACAAACACAAGAGTGAGGATGAAGAAAAGTTATATAGTGAGTTTTTTTGTATACAGCAATGAATGTGGTAGGATTAGGTCCCTCTGTCTTTATGAAAGTAAAGTGCCACTTCAGGGGGGGAAGGAAAGGCATTTTTCTTTCCAGCTCATTAAACTGTATAGAGCACAAGTGAGGCTCTGTGGTTTATTTCAGAATTGTATGAGCTAGGGCAGGAGGTGAAGTCAGATTTTCCCAAGAGAAAGGGAACTTCGGGATACTCCTAGTTTCAGCGTGCTGGTCCTCTGTGTGCTATTGAACTGGAACATCAGCCCTTGTGCCCAAGCTCAGCACTTGTGGGGGTTGCAGGGCAAGAGGGCACAGAGCCAAGAGAAGGGAACTCTCCTCCCAGGATGGCAGCAAGTGCCGTGCGATTGCCTCCTGTATCCCAGCAGCTGAAACAACCTGCGTGCTCTCATAGGTGGAAATCCTTCTGCTCCAGTCCTCAGGTCCTGCTGCCCCCCTTCTTGTCTCATTTGTGCCCTGCCTCTTGCTCAAATAGCTTCCTGCTTCCACCACCAAATGACACTCATTCCACTGCAAATGGCCCCTTTGAAGTTGCAGAGGAGGGGCCTGGATTTTATCCATGGCACAGAATCCTAGCATGACTTTAACCCTCTCTTTTTCTTGCGGGGGGTGCGGGGGGGGGGGCGACAGGGAAGGCAATGGAGGGGAGAAGCAGCAGTTACTGAACACAAGAGGAAGAAAAAAATAAAAAATACAACATTTCAATCTTCAGTCATAAATTTTCACATTAGTAAAGGGCTCCCCAGAAAAAAAAAGGAGCTGCTGCTGTATCTGCTCATCCTTGCCTGCAACTGTCTCACCAGCTTGAGATTTCCACAGCTATGTCATCGTTTAGTCAAAGGCTCTTGCTTTCAAGGTCAATTGTCCCATGGTCATGTTGCAGAGAGCTCTGAAGAAACTCTTCTGGTCTGACACCTACATTTCATGCCTACCCGTGGAGGAAAGGGAAGTGAAACTGTTAATTGGTTGTCAAGCAGGATGAAAACATTATTCCTTTGGCTTACTAGATGTTCGCACATAAAAAAGCTTAAATGTTGTTGTTTGGATCTTTTTTTTTCATTAAACAAATAAGAAAAGTGAAAATCAGAGCATCTTGGTCTGAGTTTGAGGCTATATCTTTTCTATAATGACAATAAATAAAATTAAATGTTTTTTCTGAAATGTGAAATCATTCCAGTTCTCAACTGGCAACATATAATTTTAAAAATGTGTCAAAGTAAGTCACAGGGAATTTTTGGAATGTTTACATTTGTGGAGGAAAGATTTGGCAAAACACATTCTTGAAATGTTTTGATTTCACTAAATCTGCCTCTTTACCCAAAATAAAAAAAAAAAATGGTAAAAGAAACTTTCACTGAGCTCAGATTACTGATGGCTCTTGGGCTATGCAGCTTACATTAAACAAAAAAAAGTCCTTAAACTGTGGTTCAGGTCATTGCTTAATCTGCATGTCTGTCAGTCTCCTTTTAACTCCTGCCATGTTTCTCAGATTCATAAGACCAGACTTTTCCATTCAAAGCCCAACACAAATTTTACCGCAGGTACAGGTTTTCAAATGCAAACTGGAATCATACCATATCCACCCCTAACATGTCTCTTTTAATGTATGTAAAGTGGCTCACTGGGATCATACAAGAAATCTTTACAAAGAAAACTGCACACAACCCATAAAGACATAATTAACAATTAGCACTGTGAAGGCACAGGCTAGAATATTTTAAAAGAGCAGAGATATTTCTGTTGAAAGATTATTAAAAAAAATAAACCAATCAACTAAACTCCAAACTGAAAGATTACAATATATAGCATGAGAGACCTGTTTTTCAGTTCATGAGAAAACCAAATAAAATGCATTATGAGCCTCCTTGAGAAAACACATTATGTACACTCATATGTACACTAAAAGCTACACAAAACAAGCTCTCTCCAGTGTGTTATACTTTGGAAACCCTTAAAATTTCTCTTGTAGTTTCATGCAATTTATTTCTTATAAACTATTCTGCTTCCTCTCCCAGAATGAAAAAGATTTTGTATTGCTATGCTGTTTGGTTTAGCAATGACAACAAGCCATAGACAACACCTAGTAAGTATACAAAACAAATTTAATATTTTCACATCCAAAATATAAAATTGTGCTGGAATGAACACACGGTCTTTTTTTCACATGAAATTACCTCACTCTCCTTTCACAATGATATTGTCTCATTGCCTTTTATCAGAAGTACAATCAATTGTTTCTGTTTGTTACATACTCAAACTCCATGCACTACCTGGTAGGTTATTTGCTTATCTGCATGGCCTAAGTAAACTATTCCAAGCATGTCAAAAGATATCAAGAGGCTAGTGACAATGCTAACTATTTTTTTATTTGCTCCAGCTCTTTGGACTAGATTGGAATGCTAATCCTTTCCTCAGCAGATACTGCACATGGTGGAGGTTCAGCAAAGGTGGAAACATGGAGTGTAGCAAACACCAACGCCACAAGGACCTAACAAAAATAAAACCAGGACCACCACAAAGAAACTGACAAAAAGGTTTTACTTCAGAATTTCATTTGAGAAGACGGACTGAGGTGTGCACAGTTTAGGCTCCAGACAGTTTTTGCCACATATTAGCAAAAAGATCTACTGACACAATGGTATTTTTGGGGGACTCCTAAATCACTTAGAATCAACTGCAATATTGAAATTGTCCAGTGCATAAGTCTATGAGGCCTAATGAGATGCATCCCAAAGTCCTGAGAGATTTGGCTGATGTAGTGGCCAAGTCACTCTCCATGATATTTGAAAAGTCATGGCAGTCAGGGGAAACCCTGGGTGACTGGAAAAGGGGAAACATTGCACCCATTGCTGCAAAGGATAGAAAGGAGGGTCCTGGGAACTACCAACCTGTCAGCCTCCCCTCTCTGCTTGGAAAGATCATGGAAGAGATTCTCCTAAAAACTGTGTTAAGGCACATGAAGGATAGGGATTTGGGACAGCCACCACGGCTTCACCAAGGGTAAGACCTGCCTGGCCAAACTAGTGGTTTTCTATGCTGGAGGGACTCCATCAGTGGCTAAGAATTACAGATGTTATTTATCTGGACTCCTGTAAAGCCTTTGACATGGTCACCCGCATCATCCTTCTCTACACATTGGAGAGAGATGGATTTGATGAGCGGATGGTTAGATCGATAAGAAAGTTGTATCCTTAAGTGCCAGTCTGAGAAACCTAATGCAGAAATTTGAGCCTTTCATTTAAGAACCAGAGGCTTCATAATTTCTCTAAACTGCACAGTTACCAGAGAAATTAACCCTCCTGTTTAACATTTTTAAAAGTTTTCCAACATTTAGCTGAAAATCAAAGCTTAATTTAGTGTTTTGACCAATGCTGTGCTAGATAGTAATTTCTACTGTGTGAGTTTCACTGTATATTTAAGCTCTCTGGGGCAGAAAACCACAGTGTTGGTAAGACTTTGCAGCTGGTATAATGGTATATAATAAATATTGTAATTAAATTTTTCAGCCACCATTTTTCTATTTCCTTTATGAAAGGAACTATAGATGGAAAAAGAAAGAGAAGTTGCACTCCAGTTTGTGATTATGCATATTCATAATGTGTTTTTAATTTATTAATGCGGCATCGTGTTCTCCTTCTATTAATTGTCTTAATCATCTTAATCATCCCTTAAGTTAAATGATTTGTCCTGGTACATTGAAATTTGGAGAAATCTTAGTGACTGAGAAAACCTAGATATTACTAAAGAAGAGTTGCTTCAGTTTGCACAAGTTCTAATTTTAAAATTTGATAAGATAGAATGAAACTTCTGGCTAAGTTCTGATTTTATCAGAACTAATGATCTATCCCTGTATCAGCAGTGATGACCTCTTATCCCGCTAGCAAAATATTTGTTTACAGAAAAGCTATTTGCAGGATTTAGCATAATTGATCGCAGTATTTACAGCAAAGTGAATATTTACGTTTAATTTGGAAGACTCATGATAGCTTTTTTGGCAACATAGGTAGTTTAGGCCTTTAACCTCCAACAAGCATGTTTTCAACAGACTAACCTGTAAACGGTGGGGTTTAAGAGCCCTTGTATCTGTTTGTTTGTCCAGAACCACACAGTTCCTGCCATGCAGGTCCATGTGCCCAGGGGAGGTGTCAGAGGTAGGTAAAGGCTGCAGAATAGGTTTCCTTCAGAGGCAGAGGCAGAGCACGTTTACCTTCCCCTGGCCTGCCTGCATGCCCTGTCCTTGCCCTGCAGGGACTGGTCAGTTCCTCAGCTGCAAGGAGCAATTCAGACTGCCCACCCTGCCCAAGTCATGTAGGTATTCCCACAGGTGATTGGTTTTGAGCTGTATGCGAGCCATTTCCATTTCCATAGCAAGCTGAGGCCATTTCAAAATAGTAGCCTAGAGAAGCTGGTATCCTCCAACTGGGAAACCCCTCAACCCTTCACACCCCAAACTCTCAGTTGCATTCATCATTTGAGGAGTTTGTATGAAAGCTCATACAAAAAAAAAGTGAAATTTTCCTGCCCTTTAATGCATTGTAGGCAGGAATAACCACACAGAATGTGTCAGGTGCTAAACTAATGGTTGGACCAAATGATCTAAGAGATTTTCCAATGATTTTATGATTTTTTCTTTTTTTTGTGTGATTATTATAACACCATAAAATAGTTTGAGTTGGAAAGGACCTTAAAGGCCATTTAGTTCCCACCCCCTGCCATGGGCACTTGAATACTTACACAGATTTGCTTTAAAATTCAGACCTTGAGTAAGAGGTGGTTTCTCTTTCTTTTGGCCTGACTGCTTCTGGGCTAACACTATTGGTTGCCTGATAGGAAATGATTAAAAAATCCTCACTGTAAGTTAGGTGGGATTTAGTTCATGTCCTATGTCCTATCTTCTATGTGATAAGAATTAAAGTCTTGTGGCGTTTTGGCAATATGTGTAAGGCTGGAGAACAAAAAAAATGTTTGACTGTTTTCAAACAATGCATGTCTATGAATAACCATGCATGTCTCTCTAAATTTAATCTTTTGCTATTTATTAATCATATAATAGGGTCCTCAACATTAATTTTGTCTACGGCTAATGAAAAAAAAATTCAAATTTATTAATGGATCAATTACTCTAAATGTGTTTTTAAAAATAAAAGCCAGACAAAAGCTGTGGCATTTTACAAACCACGTTCTGCCCACTTGAGACTCAAAAATGAGAAGCCAGTAATTGCAGATTATGCAATTAGTTCTGGTAAAAGTAGTCTTCTAATTTCTTGTACTCTTAAACTAAAAGAAAATACTTGATGGCTCTCTGAGCTGAATCTTGCAGAGATTCCTATAGCCCCAAAATTTTTTCTATACTTTCAAGAACCTCAGTCAGACATCAGCTACACTAAACTCCGTTTGTAGAGGTGTCATGGCCCAGAAAAATAAGCCATTTTCAAAAATCTTCAGATTTAGATTTCAAAGAGGAATGATTGTTTTCAGGGGAAAAAAAAATGTCAGCTTTCAATTTTTCCTTATTCAAAAGGGAAAAAATAGTATAATATCCCTTTTCATTGTGATTCCAAACAACAAGAGTTCTAATAACTACCAGCAGAGTGAAAGGCCACTGAATATTATTTTATTGTTGCCTCTTTACTATAATGTTCACAGAATCTCAGCAATTTAGAGATGAAATTCAGCTTTGAAGACTTCCAGCTATGAGCAAGTCACCTTCAGACCCTAACACATTTAGTGTAAAACCTCTGCACAGAGCACAGCCCTGACAAGAGGGCTTGAGATCCTTTCTGAATGCAGGTGTGAAAGCTCACTGCAACACCTCATCATTTCAAGGTGAGTTAAGTAAACTGCTTTATGTCAGAAGACTTGCTGTAACTCATTGTCACAAGTCTGTTTTGGTTTATTTGCCTGTCTGTGCAGTTTGCTAGTTTTTCACCAGGAAATGGGTGTGGGGGCCACAGTAACATTTTTGGAGAGAGAAGGCCATTCACAGCTGTTCCCCCAGTCCACTGTGGCTGGACAGTATAGAGAGGAGACCCCACTGCTGCACAGAGGTCTCCATCTGGTGGGTTAGACAGAGGCACATCTCAGGCACCATAACCATCTGGCCCCCGGCCCTGCAAAAACCACCCCTCCCTGAGTGTGAGGGCCTGGCACCAAGATTTGGGGAAAATACTCATGAAAAGAAACTGTCTTTCTCAGGACCTTGGGTGAAAGCCTGAAATGATACAAGCAAGGCTAAGATTCATTGATTTAAATCTGATTTTTAGTGCCAATAGTTGGCACTGCTCTGAGAGGAAAGAAATTTTATTTCGTATTTGGGGAAATGCAATCTATGTTTCTTCATTGTAAGAGTACTTCATTTTAAAATAAACAGATCAGAATGGTTTGAGCAATAAGGTGAGAACATGCTTTCTCAATAAATAAACAGAGCAGTGGCGATATGACTTGATGTGACTTTTCCTAATGGAATGAGATTTTGACTCTAAACAGCAAATCGGACTTGTCAGATGATAAAGGTTAGCCTTGTTGTTAAATACTATCACTCCTTTGGCTAATGTTAAATATATCTGCTGCATAAAACAAACTATATAAGATGGATAAGACAAAGCATTAAGAATACTCTCAAGCTATCTTTTGTAGGAGCCTGAATGCCACCAAGCACTCCACTAAAGAGCCAGTCTTTGTGGCAACAGTGAACCCTCATGAGAGTTTGTGAGTCTTGTGAATCTTAAATAAGTTGTTTTATTAGGAAAGAGATGGAACCTTTTCCATGTCAATGTTTTAAGTAATAGTTCTGAGAGTATTGCCAAACACACCTTTCAACAAATGAGTCACTAAGTACACTAGAGGTTGGTTCCTGCAGAACAAAAGGGGAGCTGTGATATTTTAACTAAGTTTTACTTCTTCCTTTGGGCTAGACCCATGCCTGATCACAAAACACATTCACATCTAGCATGCAAATTTTCTTTCTCACCATGACTCCAAGCAATATAAATTATAGTTGTTTACATCAAGCTTCCACTCTTCTGAACACTGAGCTTCTCTTGACTTGGCTAGCAGAGAGCCCACAATGCAACCAATAAACTTAATTCCCTAAGCTGTACTGACATCATCCTGGCTAAAAAAAACAAGGAAGTAGGCTAATCAGAGTTCTTCTGATTTATATTCTGTAATGAATACAAAGGGGCAGAAACCAAGGTCTTTTAAATGGAAACTGCCAGCAAAAAAGAAAACAGAAGAGAATTATTTTGGGAGGTGGCCAAGAAAGAGCAAAAGGGTCGTGGGGGAAGAGGGGATACTAGAAAATGAAGGGATGATCTGAGAGATAATATATACTACTGCAATATTGTCCCACCTGGTAATGTTATGAACTCAAAATATCATGCCAGTCAGACTTGAGAAGGGAATCATGAAAAAGTATAAACAACTTATTTTTGATTCTGGGTCTGAATTTTGTAACATTTTGTTTTGGCCCCAAAGAATATTCACTTAGAGAAAATATTAACCAAGTTAAAAAAAAAATAATAGCTTTAGGTTGAAGAAGACTCTTCCATCTATTGAGCATTCTTTTTCAATGTCTGTAAATATATTTATGAGACATTTTAATTTCTGAAGGAAGAATCTTATCTGCTTTCAAAATTTTTGCTTTTTTTTTGTTTTGTTTTTGCTTTTTTGTTTTTAGAAAAACAGTTCAGTTGGATCACTTTGAAACCTCAGCTCAACATACTGGTTCTGTCAAAACTTTTTTCTCCATAAAAGGGTCACATCCGTACTCATTTAAGGGTAGGATTTACCAAAAGGAAAATTGAAATCCTTTGTTTCTAATGTAGGTTGAAACTCTGAACTCAGGAATAGCCCCACTGTGACTCTGGCACAGAGCTGCGTGCAGGTACACAGCCCAGGAATCTTCGACCGATAGGACACTTCACTGTTCCTCACACCTCTTTGCTAGGATCCTGCTGGACCATTATCTTTTCCTGTTCAAGTGCAAATCTTGAAGAGGTGTGGTGTACTGTGGCTGAAGCCAACTTTCCTCCATTGTGAAGGAGGACATTAATCCTTAAGATTCTGTGTGACCAGAAGTGTGTCTGAGGGGGCATGAAGTGGGAGAGATAAACTTGCTCTTGTGACTCACTAACAGAGAAATTTCTCTGGCAAGAGAATCACAGAACACAGGATGGGTCAGTCTGGAAGTGACCACAGAGGGTCATCTGATCCAACCCCCCTGGTCAAGCAGGGTCATCCTAGAGCACAGGGCACAGGATTGTGTCCAGGTAGTTCTTGGATATCTCCAGTGAGGGAGTCTCCACAACCACTCTGGGCAACCTCTTACAGTGCTTGGTCACCTGCACAGTAAAGAAGTTCTGACTCATGTTCAGGTGGAAGTTCCTGTGCTTCAGTTTCTGCCCATTGCCTCTTGTCCTATTGCTTGGTACCACCAAGCAGAGCCTGGCTCCATCCTCTTGACACCCTCCCTTCAGATACTGATAGACATTGATGGTGTCCTCTATCAGTCTCCCCTTCTCAAGGCTAAACAGGGCCAGCTCCCTCAGCCTTTCCTGAGGCATCTGTAATCACATGGATCCAGGACCTAGGATTTTACAAAACTGTTTTAACTTGATAAAATAACAGAGAACTGGTTCTCCTTGATCCTGATGTCTTCTGCAAGGTTTGTCTCTTGATGCAGATCCTCAGCTGTGCTAGTTGTCCTGCTGTGAAGTAGAATCTCCCATCCCTTTCCTTCATGTCCTTAATGAAGTGGAGAAAAATATCTCTGCTATTCTCCCATAGAGATACCCTTTTCACAGTGATACTCCCAAGATGAAAACACCATAATTTTCTTTGTAGGTGGTTGACACAGGTCTCAACTGGCCCTTTTGTCACACCTTTTCTTTGTTACCTTACCCTTGGCATGACGCAAGAGGACCAAAACAAGTTTAGCACCTCAACACCCCCTTTGGAGAATAACAGATTTTTCAGCAAGGTGAGCAGGTTTACCAGCAGTAAGACCAATTCTGCTGAGCCTTCTCATGCCAGTATTTGGGTTGAGCTGCTGGAGGAAGACTGGCATGCCCAAGGGTACAGACTGGCAAGCACTACTCCTGTGGCCATAACTACAAGAACTGCCTTCTCTGACAGTATGTGCAGCCAGTGAAAGGAAGATTGGGGCATATATGTCCTTAAACACATCACACACGCTTTTGGCATTGGATCCGAGAATGAGGGTCCTGGAGAGAGCTGCCAATACAGGAGTACAAAGAACTCTGCTTTCAAAGGAAAAGGGAAAGGCAAGGGAAAAAAAAAGGCAAGCTAAATGAGTTGTGGGAAGATACAGAAATGTAATTTTTTTTTTTTTTTAATCATATTTGAGCCAGAAAACAGTGGCACCAACTATAAGAGTTTGACCCTAATGGAAATAAAAGTATTAAAGAAAATCACCTGATCCAACAAAAAACAATAAAGCAGCTATTGTAGGGAGTTTTAATATATTTTACTTTGGCCTGAAATCAACAATCATTTGGAAGGGAAGATTTCTTACCTGGCTGATAAGACAGCACTGCAAACAGTTATAACAGCTGAAGGGCTAGGCATTTTGCAACATGCTGTGGAAGACAAAAATGTACTCATAGGTGTTCAACAACTGGAAGTACAGTTTCTGCCCAAACCAGCAATAATGGTGGACTGTAGTAGTGAAACTGGCTGGACAGTGAAGCTGGATGTTCAGTAATGCTGCAGAGCGTTAAATGATTCATTTTTGTAATGGTTCCACCCACAGGAGTTACTGATTTAAGCCTGATAATAACCCTCTTTCACACTTGTGCTATGTTGCAGTGAGTATATGGTATGCTCCCGGAAATGCAATCATTGCTAAAATACCCACACACTATCTGCCAAGAAGATATGTGACCTGACTCCCAAAACTGCAAGAAAATTCAAAGCACTGATTTGAGAAGAACTGTAGTAAACCATTGCACATTCATAAGCAACTGTTTATTGCATCGTGTTTCTGAAACTGTTTTACCCATTTTACTGATGGAAACATTTGTTTAGGTTTTATAGGCAGTCAGTCTTCAATTCTTATTTCCTGGCATTCTGCAGTACCATGTTTGATGTTTATGTCTCTTCAATGTAATTTTAAAAAGTCTCAGACTCAGCTGCTTACAGTGAGTAGGAAAAAAATGCACCTCACAGAGCTGCCTTTTGTGAAATACACAGGACAGTAAAGCAGTGACTGATAACAGGTCAAATGTGCTATTGGAGAAGTAGCTTCCCGACTTATTCTCTAACACAAACACAGAAATAAAATCAGTGATCACTAGAAATTTGAATTATTAGTTTGATATACCCTTTATAACCTCTACAGATCAAACAAATCACCTAACAAAGTCTTTCTCATTATTCATTTATCTGTCACAAGCAAAACTTTCTTGCAGGCAAAGCCTTTCTTCCTTGCTGTAAAGTTGCTTGAATTCATCTGTTAAGGAGAAAAAAAAAATCTTATTCAGAAGTCTTTAAATATCTTTTCATTTGCATGACCTCTTTATTATCAAGTTTCTTGAGTGCTGCAATCTGCAGGCATTGTTATGTTAGATTTGTGAGAGCTCCAGACACAGTCATGGAAAAGTTTTTTCTGTACTGTCACTGACACGCTGTCTTGTTCCTGGGAGGTGCATGGGGGGCTTCTTTCTCAGCTCACATTTACAGGCACTCGTTCATGTACTGTGTAAACCCTCTGCACAACACTGAGTGCAGCAATTCCAGACATCTATGATTTAAAGGTGTGGAATTTTTACTTTTTACTTACAGGAAGGATTATAAGAGCTGCCAAATAAAAATACACAAATAAAGACAACAACAGGCTGTTTCTAATAAATAACATCTGGGCAGAGATGCATTATAGAATTTTAATATTAAAATTTCAGTATTTGCAGCATGTATTGAATGATGTCAGTCAGACCACTCTCATCTATCTTTCGAGAAATAAAACAAAACTAAGTCATAAAGCAACATCTTGGGCTAGTTATGGCATTGCTGATGTGCAGCTGATGGAACTTTTCTGTGTTACATCAAATCAGACAATGAACTCAGAATGCGAGCTTTCAATGTTGTGTTATGTGTCGAAGTCCTTCATTCTAAATAATCAGAAAAAGGTAAGTAGATTGCAGCAACATTTGGCTACGCTACTGTGTGGTCAAAAGAATAGGTTGGCTGTGATGGGATGTACCAAGGCTGAGATTGTCTGTATTTTTGTGATCCCATGCATCAGCCTTATCCATTATTACTGAACTTGTGTTCTCTGAGCTTGACTTCCTTCTGTCCAGTTTGACATCTTGCTCTTGCCAGTTGGAGATTTCATGCTCCATTGAATGTAAGTATGAGTCTTGTGTATTGCTGACAACCTTCATTCCATATCAATAGATCATAAATGTGATGATCTATCCAGCGGAAATCTTCAAGGCCTGAGCAGTTGGGTGCTTCGGTACTGCAGTACTTAGAACTTGCAAACATGCAGAATTCTTGTTGTTTTTGTCAAGCTGGACTTGCACCTGCTCTTGCTTTGTAAACAAAACTTAAAATGTTGTTGCAAAAGTCCTTTTTCCCAAGCATTTCTTGGGGGAATTTTTGAACTTCCAGCCTCTGTGTATTAATTCCTTTCCTGTTTGGTACAAGTAAGATAATTTTTTTTCAATCCATTTCACTGGTGTCTCAACTGTACCAACAACCCTTTTGCACCATTCAGAAAAGAGCAACCATTTATTTCTCAGTGTTTGTGGTTCGGGGGAGGGAGGCAGCTGGATAAACTGCACACTTTGAGAAGAACTATTTACACATCCATCAAATATTTATGTCATCACATATCATTGATGCCAGTGCAGGAAATATGGTCCTATCTGATTTTGTTTCACTTATGAGGGAATGAATCTAGCAATCTCCCTTTTTTAAAATATTGTACTGCCCCTGTCCTTCCATGTTATTTGACATTCAGCCATGTGGCATCATGTTCAGTAGCCTCATCTTCAGATGAGCACCTTGAAACTTAATATTAATTTTTAAGCTGGACCAGGGATAAGAATCATATAGGATAAGATAAGTTCCTTTCCTTAGATCTCAGCTGACTATCCTGAAGGCAAAAGCTGACAGAATATCTTTGCATTTTCTGCTTTTTCCTTTACGTCTCATTTTTCTTGTTTGCTTCTTGTTCACATAGGCCTCATAAAAAATGATTATTTTTAAGAGCAATCTGAGACACTTCAATAGTAGGCTCTCAGCAGGGTTCAGTGACATCTGAGTAATTCCTTCCAGCTTTGGCTGACATGACAGGAATATGACTGGCAGAGAATTAATGCATTTGCTAGACAAGTAAATTGCTAGATAAATAAAAGAAGAGAACATGGTCTCTTTTTGGACTGGAAATTGAAAAGTCTGTAGTTCTGTCAAAAAAACACCAAACAGACACTCTCATAAGTTCCATTCCACGAGCAAAACTGTGTGCATATCTTATCCTGAATGATTAAGATGATCAGCTGATTTGTTACTATGTGTCACTCTTACATCACTGCATTGCAATTCTAATAAATGTTCCTTCATCTTTCTCTTGCATCTTATCACTTACATCAATCCTCAGGTACAGGAGGTTCCTGCTAAGTGACTTCTCAATACACAGGTTTTCCATCCCTACCACCAGTTATTTATGGGCGATCTCTGTTTTTTTCCCTTACATTTAATTCTCATTAATTTTAATTAGACTCAGACTAAGCTCAAACCCTTTAGCAAAATTTACAAGAAAAAGGAAAAGAAACATAGCATGCTTGCCAGATGAATTTTCCCAGAGCTCTCACAGCTCTAATTTACACTACAGACACACCAGGATGTGGTTGGAAGAAGCCTTGCGTTTCCTGCTTGTGCATGCTTTGGATGCATGACCTCAAGATGTCAAAAAGTCAGTGGGTCATGGGGACAAGTCTGGCTTTGTGGGTTATGCTTTCTGGCTTGCAGATATGAAGCACATAAACAACTTTTGAAGATACGAGATTTAGTTTTAACAGCTCAAGAAGTCACTGGGTTTCCTTTTCTGCTCTGAAAAAGACTTACATGTTTCAGCCTAAAACTTCTTGATTGCTTCAGCTTTTCATTATGTAAATATAACAGCAGGGAAAGTGTGTCATGAAATGACATACTAAAATCCAGAAAAATAATTTATCATAATTTAATTTTTATTTAATATGCCTGGCTGTTGAACACCCCCCGCCCCCCCCAGTTAGTTTTTTAGCTTTGTCCTTCTTTTTCATTATATACCATGAAAAAGTGAGTTCTGTTCAGTTTCTAAAGTGTATTGAGCTCTGCAGGGGTGAGGAACCTTGATCAGATTTAACCTTGGTGGCCTGCCATCCGGATTAGAAAGAGCTATCTTAATGGGTTGCAGGTGCAGCTAAATGGCATCATTAATGTGGTGGAAGAGACCCTCAGGGGGTTCTAAAAGTTTCCTATGAAAATCCACCATCACATTAAGGACCGAGATGATTTCCTTGTTTTGTGGAATCACATTTTCAGTGACTAGAGATGTCTCACAGCACTACTTCTGGAAATCAGGGTCCTTTGGTCTATCAATGACTTAAAAAAATATCTCATATACAGTTTCTCTGCAGGCGTTGGAATCAAAGAATTGTTTCAGTTGGAAAAGACCTTCAGGATCATCTAGTCTAATCATTATGCAGACGCATTTCCATAGGGGTATGTCTGCAGTCCAATGAAAAAAATCCACACTCTCTGCACCTCAGGAAGTACGCAATAGGATGTGAGAGAAAGATGAGGGAACATTTATTAGAATTGCAATGCAGTGATGTAAGATTAACAAACACTAGCAAATGAGTTGATCATCTTCACTGTTCAGGATATGATAAGCACATGTTCTTGCTTGCAGAATGGGACTTATGAGAGTGTCTTATTTTGACAGGACTACAGACATTTTGCTGTGGAAATGTTCCAATGGACCAGGACATTTCTGTTGTTCCCTGTCCTGCCTTAAAAGTTATATTGTACTGAAATATGACTCCAAAAATAACCCACCCAGCAGGATAAATATATTACAGGGGAAGAAACCTCTGAGATTTGATGGACAAAACATACGGCCTCTTTGACTCTAAATATAATTCCAAAAGGCCTCTTTTTCTCTTACAGGGAAACCAGATTAAAAGTATTTCCTATGTTTTCAGTATTCACAGTGTCACACATGCAGTTTGGAGCTGAAAATAGAAACTGTCAGAGAGATGCAGTTTTTGAAATAGTGATAATATGTCATACTTAATGCTCCAATCTAAACTAGCAGTGACCTGGCACCTTGTTCTTAGTAAATGGGAAATTACCATATGGAATTTCCAAGAGATTCAGGTCTGCTGAACCTCACAGCCTGTTACTCTTCTGACTGCTTGAATCAGTTGCTATAATCGGTAGCCCTGAAAAATATACTGAAGACTTGATCATGTTAATTATCATCTTTCATACAAAAATTCCTTTTAGCCATGCCTGGCATACACTTGGAGTAGGTAAATATTTACCCTGCTAAATGCCCTTTCACCCAAAGGTGAAGGCCACTGGCTGCATTCACATTCCACAGCACTTGGTTCTGGATCTCTCCTGGGCCCTGTTTGGCATCCTCAGGCCATTAGATAGTTATTATTTTCTGTGTATTTTATTCAGTTCAAAGGGTCTGAAACAGTATGAAGACTGTGATGGAGCATATCAGCATCACTATTTCATGCTGTTAAGCCCTGCATGCCCTGCGCATGCTGGAGATGACAGAGTGCAAAGTCTCCTAGAAGATTACAAATGCAGGACTGTGCAGTCTTAGCCACAGCGCTTATTTGTAGCTGTCCCTGGAGTGAGATTCCCCCAGAGAGGCACCTGGGGTTTGTTTCAGAAGAGATACAGCTGATTGACTCTAAATGGGAGCTCAAGAGTGAGTAAGAATTGTGCAGTGCAGGCAGGCAGTGATGAGGACCAGAGAACAAACTGCAGACCCAAGCACCACCGGGCAGTAATGCACACAAACACACATTTGTTGAAGCTCTCATAGTAGCTGGACTTTTTAACACTCATTAAAGCTATGCACTGTTTATGCTCTTGCAAGCTAATCAAAAAGTTACAAAGCCTTAGGGACAAAATCTGTTCCCTCATAGATCTCAGGGATACTGGATGGTCGCATTGGGACAGCTTTTCTGTGAACATCACTGTCATTGACTTGAATGCAAAGGATAAGCTTGCACCAATTTTTCATAGAAGCAATTTTCCTCATAGACAGACTATTCAATGATTAATTGCTGATAATGGACTAAGATGTTTCTTATATTCCTTTTAGATAATACTATGAGTATCAGTACATGCATGGAGGGGAAAAAAACCAAAAAAACCCCACCTAGAATCAGCAATTAACACCACCTGATCCAGCCTTATCTTTTATCTCTTCTTATATTTTTATTGTTTAAACCCAATAAAATTAGAGCTATTTAAATTATTATCGGGTTTTTTTATTGGTTTTATTTTTTTCCTAAAATTATCACCTTCATTCTTTTTAAAAAGAACAGCGAGAGCAAATTTGCCATTTGTTTATTTTTCCATCTACGTAGCTCCTGGCATTAAAAAACCCCTTTTATTTGTTACAGGTATTCTCATACACAGATTTCACCTCCAGCTGCACTCTAGTGTTTGGGTGAGCAGTACTTTTATTACTGCATTCTGATATCAGCCATCAGGAACATGAGGGTGGATTTCGACTGCCAACATCAAGAAATAGGACTGTTCAGAGTCAGTTCTGCTCCCATCAGAGCAAATGAATTCCCTTCATCACCACTGCCTGGCTTCTCTCACCATTGAGGTCTCCAGGGGTTTTGCCACTGACATCAGCAGCTGAGTAAGACCCAATATAAGCTGCCTGGTTTAGAACACCTGTGGATCTTACAGTACTGGCATTAATAAGTGTCTCATTGCTTCAGGGCCTTTCACATCAATGCTACTCCAAAGCCTTTAAGCCATTTGGGGTCTTTATACAATGCCAGTGTTACATATGGTTTCACAAAGAGTCACATACCCTTTATAAGAGAGCCTGGCAGGATCCCCATTGATCTGGTGCCTTCTTTTATTTTTAACTTTCTTTTGCTCCAGTTTGGGTCTTACCTGTTTCAAACAGAAGTGGTCTGTGATGTGGTATCCAACCTGACTGCTGAAATCAGAGCATAGGATCTCAACAGAAACTCACTGTGGTCAAGGATGAGTTTGGCAATAATTCAGTGGGATTTGGAGCAGTCACTCTTGAGCTTCCTCTTTCATGCTCAAATTTTGGATCCCTGTAACGCCTTTGACTTCTTTGGAAGGTACCCTGATCTGCAGGAGGGAGAAGAGAAAAATGTTTCCTTTTGTATTTGTTTTCTTTAAACATTTTCTCTTACATTGTTTCAAATCCTTTTGATTTATAGATCAGCACACACCCAAAAACAGTCCCTGGAAGCAACAAGCATTCAGAGGCTTGTTTGCACAGCTTTAGACCAAAGTCTGCTTAACTGTGAAAAATAACATTTTTGTAGGCTGTTACTTCTTAAAGTAGTAAGCTGGTACCTTCTGGAAATCTTTGAGGAATAGTTTGTTTAGGAGTGAATCTGCTTAGGTCAATATACAATCTTATTTTTCTGGTCTCTATGTGCTAACAGTCTCAAGCAAAACAAGCAGAAAAGATACGCAAACCCATGAAAAAAGCAAAAATAACAGAAATCTTATTTAATTATTAGAATTAATCCATGGAAAAAAGTCAAATTGTCATACAAATTATGTAGCCTTAGCAATCTGTTTTCAGAAAGAAACCAAATCTCTGAGAGTTTTTTGACTGGAGCGGACAGCAATTCTAATGTCTTTTTCATTGTGAAGAAACAACATTTTTCTGCTGATGCAAATAGTGTCTACACAGGCATCAACAAATAGATGGCATGTAGACCAGCAGAAATCTTGGCAAAGAGGCCCTATATCTTCTAACACTGTTCTCCTTAGGAAACTCAGATTTCACATTAGTCTCAATCAGAATTAAGATGTAACAGGGGCATAATGTGGGGAGCTAATTCTGCAAGCCAATGAAGCATTTCTATATGTGAGGAGACTTTTCTTGATGTATAAACTTGCTGTCCATGCTTTTATTGCTATAAGTGGGTTGGTAGGTACTACAGCAGGCTTCATTGCTGTCAGCAGCTGTTTGATCAGCTGGGAACATGTGCATGTGGAATAGAGGAAAATATTCTTGAAATTGCCTTACTTTAAACTTTGAAGCAGTCTGACACTCAGATTCTGCTTCTCATGTTTTTTACCAGAGCTAGTCTTATGCTAAGTCCATCTCAGTATAGAAATGGGTTGATAATCTTAGCAGTGGAATTTCTCTTCCATTTTACTCACTCCCTATTGAATTTAAAACACAACTCTCTCTAACCTTTTCCTGATTTCCTTCCTCGTATTTAATCATTGAATTACAAGTTGCATCAAGACAAAAAGCACAATTCAGAATCATATTGATCATCCAGTTTCGTGTTCTTTCACCGCTTGCCCAGATCAAGACACTCAGAACACTGAGAGTTTTACAAATTCCCTGCCAATAGTTTTTAACCATCACAGTTTTGCAATCATAAATGATGTCCCAAAGCTATGCAGGGAAACAGCTTCCTAGTATGTATTGTAGAAACGGAAACAAGAAACATAATGACTGTATGCAACTCTACATTTATCATTACTCAATAACACATCAACTTTTAGCATTGCATTTTATGAGAGTTAATGAATTCCAGTATACTCAGCTCTAAGGATGTGGGAGAAGTCAGTATCTTAGCTGGGTCCCGATGTTTCTACTTAGTTTAATTCAGCTCTTAGCGAAAATCTCTTGTTGAAGTCAGTGAATATTTAACTCAAAAAACAATTGAATAAGGACTGAGAACTAAATTCAACATTCATTTGGCTAAATGTCTTTTGGCTCAAGAACAGCAGAATTGGTCCTTAAGCAACATTTTCAGAAAAAAAAAGACCTGAAAAAAACTCAATAGCAGAATTCACGTATTTCCTATATTAACCAAACAATGTATTATTACTGATGTCAGTTTCCTATGGGAAAGTTTGCAGTCACTGCTCTGCATGGGAGAGAACACTGTACAGAGTCACATCCATGCAATACAATCTACATGAGTGTTCTCATTTTTTTTCTTTAACCACTGGTAAATTAAACTGTAAAAGAGAGCAATTTTATAATAGCTTCTATCAGTTTTATCAGTTTTGAGAATCTCTTCTCAGGATACAGCTCTGCCTGACCTTGTGTCAACTAGGCACATCTGCCTCATTTCAACATCCACATCAATATGCTACTATAGGACAAATCTTTAAGTTGATCACTGCCTTCAGTGATCAGAAGCTTAGACTTCAAATTATATAAATACTTCCTATTCAAATCCTGTCTTTACTTCCCTGAGAAAAGCTGAAGCTAACAGTAGTGATACCTAATCTGTCTTTTTTTATCTTTTATTTAGATGTAAATAACAAAAACATAATTACTCCACACCCTGAGGAAAAAAAAATGGGTTGTTTACCTTAAAATAACTTTGTCATTTTTGCTTCCTTAAGATGAACATGTTTTGTCTGCTCAAGAGGAAACAGTTAACTGAAACATGGAGTTGTCTCCCAGCGCTTTTCAGGTGAGCAAAGCTCAGACCAAAGTCCATATGATATTCACCCATAAACACAGACACACGACAGGAAAAATGCATTTTAAGTCTACTTGCTGTGTGTTTTGGAAGAAGTTTGCCAAAAAATTATGAAAAGAATTCGGCTTCCTCAGAGCACCCTGGGACTGTACTCAGACACTGGATCGGTTCTCATTTGGCTTCAAAGAAACACTTGAATAAGACCCGTTTTTTATGGAATAATGTTTATAGTGTAATTTTATCTCTTATTAGAGATGCCTTTCTTTGCCAATGTTACTTTTAGATAGGATGATTAATATTTAAAATCACTTAATTATCACATCTTAACCCACTTCCAGAACCAGTTACAGGTACCCTTTGATGTATAAAGGAGTTAAACCCACCACTGCAGCATTCTCCTGAAATGAAGATGGTAGGAACATGAAAAGGAAAGTTTTTTTCTTTTATTCTTCCCTTTTTGAATGAGCAACTTAAATTTCTCAGCATGGTTAGACTCATGTCCGAGCACCTAGTTTTTGAAATACTTCATTTCAGTTTGTCTGAGCTACTTTTTTTCCAGCAAGGTGTCAGTTATGTTAAACTTTTGAATCAGTCATGCTGGGAATTTCCACATGCAGGGAACAATATTGTGCAGAGGCTGCTTGCCATTTGCCAAGCTAAACTTCCAGTTGTTTGCAAAAGTCATGTTACATAATACTTCCCACTACTAACATTAGAAAAAATCACTATGCAAACAGGTGTATTTCTCCTCTTCGTTTCACACCTAGCTCCCAAAAGCATTAGTGTATAGGTGAGAAGTTGTCAAATGGAAAGGCTTGTTAGGGGAAAGAAGACTTTGCAAAGCCCCTCTGGATGAAAGAGCAGAATCACCCCATCTCTGTCTGGGTATAAATGGATCGAGTGGCTGTAGATTTCTAGTCCCACTGCTGTCCCTTGCTGCACTGTGATAGAGGATTAAGGAAAAAAATGGGAGTTATGCCCCCCCAATACTACTGAAATATAAAATCTGTATGTGATGGGGTGGGCAGATAGGATAAAAAGCTATTCAAATTGTCTGCAACCTATATATCTGAAAAATTCAATTAATTTAATGGGCAGGATTAGCTTCAGCTTTCTGAGACTTTCTCTTCTTCCATTCACACATCCACAAAAGACAGACAGTTGCAACACAACTTTAAAGAGCAAGAAATGCTTTAATTGCTGTGAATGGAAACATCAGAAGAAAAACATTCCTAAAAGCATTCTTTGCAATACCAAAAGAGATAAGGTTGAAGAGTAATCTAGGACAACCTACCTAAGCTTTCTAAGATAGGCTACAGTTTGCTGGTGTTCACATCCTATATTAAAGTGCTTTCATGGACCAAAGTCACATAACCAAGGAATTTTTTAGATGCCAAATGATATCTAAAAATGTGATTTCTATTACGCAGAATGCATGCTGAGTACCATTACGCATTAGCTACCCAGACAGAAATTTGGGGGAAGTGAGTCTCCAAGTCTCTCAAACACATGAGCTTTGATACAAATGTTAAGGAAGAACTTAAGTGCTTTTCTTAAATCTGGCACCAGACCCTCCTTGGTCTAATAGCTATCTCACTTGCTGAGATATAAAGTTATTTCTCTATTTATGATTAGGCACTCAGATAATCTCTACTCTGGAAAACTAAGCAGGGCTTGACCAGTGCTGCTGGTTTTGATTCAGTCTTGACCACTAGCCCCAAATATTGTTTTACTGTCAAACTGGGAGAGTAGTATGACACAGGAATGAGCTACAGGTCTTCCAGATAGTGCCCAAGTGCAATGCAGCAGCCACCAGTCCTGTAGAATGACGGACCAGTATGGCATGCCAGACATCCTCCTCTCCTGCAACCCCGACCCAATGGACTTCTCACCTGCTTGCTCCCCCCAGTATTCCCACATAGCCTACATATCCTTCCACATGATAGGGAGTGGATGCACAGCAGTTTCTTGCTATAAAGACATCATTTTCTTGGGATGCAAGCCCACATATTTTATTTCAGATACAATAAATTCAAACACGTGACACCTTAGGTTTATAGGGGCCGCATGTGATACAGGGCTGAGTGCTAACTTGTACAAATAAAAAAAATCCTACACTTTGTGTCTTACAACTACTAGAAGAGAACATCCATAGCATATCTGAAACTTTGTTACCGCAAATGTAAAGGAATAGAATATTTCATGCTTCTTTAGCATTTGCTTAGGCTCAGTTGCATTTGTCTGGAAAAAAAATTGGAAAGATCCAGGAGTATTGGACCCCTTTGCTTGTAGGCTGACTTTTAATAGGCAAATCCAGTTATGCTGATTGCAAAGCAGAAATTCTTTTACACTGCTTCAGTGAAAAAGGATAGTGCTAGCAAATACCTGCTTTCAGTACTTTTGAGTGCTGTAGCACCATGAGATGGTAAATCAAGTGTGAAAGCATGCAACAGTTTTTAAAAGCATCTGAAAATTATCATCAAGTTCAAAACTGTGTGGCTGCATAGCACAGAGCATTACACCAGAACAAACACTCTGCCACTTCAGCTTGGTTCAGACAGTGCTAAGTAGGTAATTTTGTCCGTGCAGACCTGTTGTTACCTTGGGTACTGCCTGTATGTGCTGTTCTATCTTCATATTGGGTTAGAAACGGTCTGCTGTCTTGAAGCCAGTGCAAACCAGCCTAAAAGAATAAGGCCAGCATGTATATCACACTCTCCAGTTAACTTTGCAGAGTTGGGATCATGAGTCCGTGCGTGATCTGGATTAAATCTGCACAATGTGGTGAAATGTATTAAGGAACACAGATTGTTCAGCAAGTTAATTTGAGTAAAAGACACTATAGCCTGCTCATGGGGAAGATCAGACAGCAGATCTGACAAGGCCAGAGAGCTGTGAGGAGCAGGGAGAAAATGGTACCAAGATGTTTTCTCATTTCTCTGTACCTGATCTGCTCTAAAATCCATCTGCTTCTTTGTATTTTGATGTGCTCACTAGAGGCAAGGCTCTGACTTATGAGTCACAGTCATGGCTCGGGATCACTGCGAAGCCTTCCTGTGCCCACTTGTCGGCTTCTCCTTTTCCCATGTGTGTTCTCCTCCCCACAGGGGAGGCTCAGGTCCTTATGAGCAGCGGCGGCACACAGACGAATGTTTATCATTCATGAGTGAGGGGATACCACAAGATCAGCTAAGCTAAATCTGCAGTCAGAGGAAGGGCCATGCAAGTAGTATGTGACAAAGAGATATGCAAAGTTTCAGTGTTATAGTTGTCTCATTTTAGCCTTCTTGTGGTCGTGGATCAGGACTCTTAGTGATTCAAATGCATAATTGTTTCTGGCAAGGATCACGTCCTCCTCCTAAAAGTACCAAATTGATGGTGAAAACAGATGACATTTTTTTACAAACATCTAAATTTTTCTTTCTCAGTGAGTTCCACTGTGTTTCAAGCCCTAAACATTCATTCAGCTAGTTCCTAACATTTACTAACCCTTTTACAGAAATAACAGAATAAGGCTCCCAATGAAGAATGAAGGACTACAGCTAGGAGATCACTAAGGTCAGCAGCTAAGGAATATGAGGTATACCATAAGCTATGAATCTCTAAAGAATCTCTATTATGAATCCCCAATATCCTATCTTTGGTGTTAACATCAGATGGATCAGGAATGGGAAGAGAGGCTACCTCTGTGTGACAGCGTAACTTTCTATACCTCCTTCTTATGTCTCTAACTCTCCAATCTTTGCTTGGATTTGAGCCCTCCTATTCTTTCTCTCTTCCTGCAAAGAGACACAATATGCATTTTTAAAATCAAAGTAGCAACTTTAGATCTTTGAAAACAATAAGAATAATAAATTAAGGTGAAGACCATCCCTATGTATGATGGAGGAGATGGAGGCTGAGTTGTAGGAGAAGGCATGAGAACTAGTTCGGTAATCCAGGATCATGTCAAGGTGGAGAACTGGCTTTGGTTTATGAAACAGAAGTAGTCCTGGTCAGGTGGGGGTAATATGGGTGTAGGGCTTAATCTGAAATACACAAAAGTGTGCAGGGCTCCTGCAGTTATTTGTGGTATAATTTTCATACCAGATTGGACTGCAAAGAGCAATGTTTTCTATGCAGTGACTTAATGGGATGAGAATGGAGATGAAGAAGTCAGTACAAGGTATGTGCTGAGGAGATGGGAAATTTAAATGTGTGAATAGAGATTAAAATGCTGCCTTTCTCAAAAGCATTAAGCTACTGTAGCCACCAGAATATAGTAGTAGTTTTCAGACAGAGAATATCTCCATCTCTTACCAACCCTGTAAGCCATCACACAGTTCAACCACTCTGAAGAGGAACCTGAAACTATCCTCCCTTAACTCACCACATATAGAACAGGACCTGATGGCTTCATTCTTTCAAAGTGCTCTCTTTCAAGCACAACAGAATTAACAACAAAACTGAAAATAGCAAGATGTTAAAGATTATTCCCTGCCTTCTCTTCTTACAGTGTGTTCTGTATGTTCACAACACACATATCTCCAGTCTGCCTGCAAACTACACTGAACAGATGGTCCTTATGCCAGCCCAAAAATTAAACCTGAAGCTTAATCCCTAGAAAGAATCTGAGATACCGCAGTTCAGTGCTGACTGATGTTGTTCTTAGAAAGGAGAAACCACAGAGGCAGAAACACTTATAAAAATATCCACAGCAAAAAGAGGCAGTATCCAATGGACTGCAAAGCCTTTCTGCTAAAGTTTTCTTTTCCTCCTTCTTCTTAGTCCTTTTCCATTAGCACATGATGTAATCTGTTACCATCCTTCCCTTGCCTAGTATTAAACTAGCAGGTCACACTCATTTTCACTTTGCTCCTGACAGTCCTGATGGCAAAAAAACCCACAGCACAACCTTGAAAAGAGACTCACCAGAGAAACGTACCTCTCATTGCTCCAAAATACTCACTTATATTCATGAAAGCATCGAGATGTCTTACCCAGATGACCTCATTTGCAATCAGAGCTCCAGCAATTTGCTACAACTAAACTGCTCTCTATAGCCAGAGAGAAGACAGGTAATACAGCCAGAGGGCTTGCAAATGCTTTGCTGGCACTGCTGTGAGCAGGCAGGTATGATTAAGGTTACCTAGAGGGGTCCATACCAATGGAATTCTGCTTTGCAGTGAATCCTGGATTGAACCCATGCACATTTTCATATCTAAAAATGAGTAGTTTACCTTTTACCATTATTTTCAGAGAGGAACCAAGCTGACTGTTTAAAAATGAGTTTTATTAGGATGAGACAAAACAATAAGAAAATCTTGAGAATGTTAGAGGCTGAAAAAAGCTGAAGCACTAGCTGAGGCATTTTTAGACTTTAAGCTCTCCAGGGCAGTGATTGTCTGCTGTTGAGTATTGTACAAAGCTGAGCATACTGCTAGCTCTAAACAAGCACATCGTTTCTACCATTGAATATCTTCACATTAGGTGAAAGTAGAAAATACTGATAAAAATAAATGTGAAGACAGAAATGCTTTTTTAGGAGACAACATCTGTAAATCAAAGTACACAAAAGGATTCCCTTTCCAAAATCTGGAATAAACCTGCAGCCTGACCATGTATGTCCACAACAATCAGTTTGTCATATGTACTGTCTGCTTACTGCAGACCAAAGCAAGCAAACTTCCAGGAAATAACTGCCAAAGTGTAAGAGCTGATAACTGGAATTCCAAAGACAAAGATTTTCTAATGTTTCTGACTCAGGTCAGGCTGCACTAAATTGCACCGACTAGAGAATACTGTATTTGAAACAGAAAGAAATTACCAGTTGAAATTTCTTTTGAAAAGGCAAAGAATTCCTAATCAAGAGCATGATTTTGCATTCCTTCGCACCTCAGGACATCATAATTGTGAAAACTGGGCAGCATGGAAAATACTACAATTATATATGATAATTCTCTACTCATTTACATCAAAATTCCATTTTTCATGTGCCATATGCAAATATAAATAACTTCACAAGAGGTAATCATGCTCCTGGTGTTTTCCAAGATAATAATAGTCCATTCAATAATAGTTTTAAACCCCAGGCACCGCAAAACCCAAATAGGATAAGAGAATGTATTGTTCAAACTAAAAAAACAAAGGAAGTTAATCAAAATCCTTACTTGACTACAGTGGTCTTCAGACATCAGCCTTGAGAGGTATTTTTTAACCATTCATTAATGAGTAGACACCTGAAAAAAAACTGCCAAATTGAAACTTGTTTGCTTAAACAGCACAAAAGTCATTGTAGAAGAAGATATCACCATAGAATTTATGCAAAAAGACAGCTCTTCAAGACAGTAAATCTATTTCTATCTTTTATCCCTGAAGAAAAAATAGTTTCAAAAATATTGGTCAGAAAAAGAATTCAGGTGTATTACACGGAAAATAATTACAAAATTTGAGTTCTAAAGGAATCTGAAACACATATTTATACTTTCAGTAATTTGTTCAAGACACTTAAAAAATAATTGTAATGAAATATATAGGAAAGGAAAAAGCAACATCTATGAGGTGTAGGTTTCCCAGGAAAAATATGGAGATCGTCAGACAACAGAAATATTCCCTAAAGTAATTGGGAAGATGTTAGAAGTATCTCAGTGGACTTAATTGTTTCACTGTGTTCATCCCCCGTCTTCTTGTGGAGAATAAAGAGAATGACTAATTTCTGAGATCCAGCTTATTTCTTTGTGAAAAAATGTCATCCCACTGAGTTCATTCCAAAGATTCTGAGGTTTGCCGTGAGGAAGAAAAGGGGGGAAATGGGTGATTTCGTCACTCTCTTCAGGAGCTTCTTAGACACCATCTGGTTCAGGCTGTATCACATACATGTGTGCACAGACACAAATCTGCTTTGGACAGACACCTGAAGAAGGTCCATTAGCTGCAAAAAAACTAGATCAGATTCATCTGTGCTGTCATGGAGCACAGAGGGGAGCAGAAACCCTGTGCTGGGGAGAGTGCAGACCCTGAGCAGGCTTGTACATGGTGGCATGAGGTGCAAGCCTCCCCTGCTCTCTAGGAATGTGTTGATAAGTAGCATTGCAACAGTGCTCAGCATGGCTAAACAATTACTCCTAGAACCACTGATTATAGGCAATGCTCTCTCAAGTTGGAGAAATCAATATTATGCTTGCTATAGGAAGAGGTCGTTTAAAAAGAAAAAACAAAAAACACACATAAACAAAAACAAAACCACAAAGACCACAACAACAACAAAAATATCCAACCACAACAACAGCAAAAAACAACAACAACAACCACCACCAAACCAAACCAAACCAAAAAAAACCCACAAAACAAAAAACAACTGAAGAAAGCCCCCTGTATTAGGAGCCAGGAGAAAATTTAAGTGATTTGTGTTGCCACAGATGCTTCTTGTGGTATTCACTACCGCTTGGGTGTATATAACAGGACCTACTAAAAATGGTCTAGCAAGTCTGTGTGTGAAAGGGGAAAAGTGGTATCACTGATCATGCAACAATAATGCCCTTTGGCTGAAATGAGCTAATTCTTTTAGATCGCAGTCTGACAGTTAATTCTTTGGAGGTTACAGTTTAAATACCTTTTTCTTCACAATCTCTGTGTGCATATCCCTTGGAGAGGAAGTGGAGAAAGGCTGGTAAAAGACAGACTCAGAAACTGTAGCTTAGTGTCACCAGGAGACTCTTCTTCCTTTTTGTGTGCCTGAACCTTCATTAACTGAAAAGACTGAAAAGCAACCCTTAAAAGCTGGCCAGTGGTGCAAACCTAGGTCTTTTGGAGGGAACTGGAAAAATCAGGTGATGAAGAATGATAGCGTAGTTATATAAAAATTAAAAAAAAAGAGGAAAGAAAAACGAAAGTAGATGAATCTGAAAAGGTAAAAACTGATGTGGTGGAGTAAAAATAAACTATGAGAAGTGGTGGTTGAAACAGATGACTTCAAAAGAGTGTCTGCATCTCTAACTTCTGTGTTACTATATAAATTTTTTAAGATACTAGAAATGTGATAGGCTACAATCAGACAGGACATAGAAAAGAATTTAGTACCCTCTATTATCCTTTCTTCCCTACTACTTGGGTTTAGATGTGACTGAACAGTTAATTACTTGCATTGCTGCCTTGGCAGACAAACCAAGGAGAACAATAAACTTGATGCTTCTCCAAATTCTTCCGTTTAGCATGTGATTATTTGCTAGTGTAAAGAGCCTTTGCCATGAGACCCAGGTATAGTTTTGTTGAGGATGTCACAGCTTGGTTTGTCTGATTTAGCATTTCATGCTGTGAAATTTCTTCTACAGATTTAATTATACTTGGCAGTAATACAATAAATGCATAGGAGTTGCACCCAAGCTACAGAATATTTCAAATTCATCCATGAAGCTGAAGATGTTTTTACTTTAAAGCTCTCTACCAGACATTGTGATCTGATGTAAATGTTGCCTGCTGACAGAAAGGATGGTCCCATGTTCCTCCAGCTTGCCTATTCCCACCATCATCAGCTGTACCAGAACTAGTATTTGTAGGATGAGTCAGATCACCAAGCAGCTGCACAGATCTCAGGCCTACCCAAAGGAGTAAGGAGAGCATCCATTTGGGGGTGGTGGGCCATACTTATGTCAGATTAAACTGAGTAGTATCACCACAGGCTAAAACAATGTGCAGGATATTGCTCTCAGCCTGCAAGCAGAAACCTCAAACAAAAGAAGAACTCAGCTGAGAGCACTGTGTGACCTTTCAAGTTAGCATGCTGGCAACAAAGTGTTTTGAAATATGACCATCTGTTTTTGAATAGATAACTGGAAATTCAATTTATCATGCCCCAAGTTCCTTGACTTAGTAAGCACCAGTAAGTCATTACTTGCCTGTTATAAGATAATAAAGCTATATACAGTCAGGTCCCTTGTTTTTTGCCTGTAGCTAAGCACAACTTCTGAGAGTGAAAGGATGTCTCAGCTACCACCTGGATTCCTAAACACCTAACCCAGCACAGAAGGAAGCACAGCAGACCGAAGGTCCCTATACCAGATTCACTCAACTTTCATTGTCTTTAATTTTTAATACACACAAGATGTGAAGACCACTGATGATCCAAGCAGAGATATGTTTCTAAGTTCTTAATTACAGATATTCATTTTTGTTGGTGCTGAAATTTTATTAGTATCATAACTTCTGTTTGTGAAAACAGAAAATTCCCCTTTTTACATGTATACTGAAGTGTTGGGGTGGTTTTTTTGCTACAAATGGAACAGCTATGCCCCATATCCTCTGAAAGAATTGCTAACAATAACACATTACAATGGATTAGGAAATAAGCTGAAGCTGAAGAAAAACTGCACAAAAGAGACGAGAAAACAAGGGGCATCACAGCCCAAAAGGGAGAAAAAAATTCGGAAAGAGAAAGATTGCTATAAGAATTTTGCCTGAGTGAAACCAAAGCGATTTCCACCATATAATTCAAAATTGAATTTTATATGTAACAATTAAACTTCTAAGAGCATTTTTAAAATCTGTAGCTCAAACTCTTGCTGTAGCTATTATTTTCAAGTGGAACCTAGAGTTTTCTATAACTTCTTAAAATCATATCTAATGAACATACACTGTGTATGTAGTTTTGCCTATTAATAGCAAGAGACCTTATAAGGAAAATAACTGAAGTACAAACTTCTATAATTTAAATTTATTTTGTTCCACATAATGATCTTGTCAAATCAAGCCAATTTTTCTGATATTTATCATGTGAATATGTGTCTTCTTGTGCCCAAAATAGAAATAATATCAATTTGTCAGTGTCCAAGGTCCATTCTGATCTCCCTCTAAAATCTGTCAGCTTAGATTTGTCACATGTCTTTTTTGTTGCTAATAGCCAATACTTAGCCACGGCCTGTTTACAAGCTGGAGGATCCTGTACCAGGTTGAATGCTGCTGCCAGAGAGCAGGCAGGGAGTTTGGGGGCCAAGTTGGGGTGTGCTGAGGAAATATCCAAACAATATGAATCCACAATAGCCAGAAAGTTTGCAAGTCCTGTCCATCTCAGCCTGAGTGATGAAGGGGTCATAAGCAGAGATCACCCCAGTTTCTTCCCCCTGGAGCCTTCCTTCTGGGCTGTTATTACCAGAGCAGGATAAAGAGCTCTTGGATACAAAAGATCCAAGACAGAAAGGAAATATGTTTCAGACTTGAAAGGAGACAGTCCAGGCCTAAGGAACTGGCTTTCTATTTTGATTCCTTCTGCCATCTGAAATAGCCATTCCCACTAATTCTCTTCGAATTCCTTCCAGGAGTCATCTGCTCAGTGGGCAGAGCCTCTCCAGCTGCCTAAAAAAAGTGTTCATCCCATTGCGTGAACTTCCCAGTCTTCCAGCACTCAATCATTCTCCTGAAACTTGACCATTGTTTCCATCTTCACCCTTGCCCTGCAACATGTACAGATGCTTCCTGTAAAGCTGAGCACTTTAGTTGCACCATTCAGGAATGTGTAGATAAACTGGCTTTGAAGAATTTCATGATATGCTTGCATGAAAGATGGTGCATAAAAATAAAGTGTTTCATTGTCTGACCAACCCAGTCAGATCTAGTATTTTCACTTGTTATCACCAGAGTAGACAAAAGCCTCCTATTAGCGACAGTTGTTCATAAATAAGTATACACACACCCACATATATTTGTGTGCATAGGTGTGAGCTGGGAAATATTTTATCTGTGGCTTTCCTGATGCATCAGATAAAGAACCCAGGATTTTATTCCTTCTGTGGGGTGAAAGTTGTCTTTTCTCTGGTGAAAAAAAAAAAATGAAAATAAGGTAAAAGTGCAACTGCACTGTCATCATTACCTCTTTTCCAAAGCTATAGTATCTCTCAGAATGTGGTGAAAATTCAAAATGAGAGATAAACGTGGGGATTATTTGGAAAATATTCTCTTCAGCACTGCTTTGTATTTTTTCTTGGTTTTCTCACTGATCTTAGGCCTCTGCCCATATGAATTCACCAAAGAATGATGCAAATATGTTGAATAGCATGGAAGAGTTGATGACATTTTAGAAACATGCCAAATAACCATTTATTTTCCCATGTGCAATATTTAAAAACTGCTTTTTAATACAAAGTATTGGCTGTTCTGTCAGCTTCAGGAATGTCTCCAACAAACTGAAGAACCATTGTGAAAAAACAATTGAGTGAAAGAATGAAGAAATGGATCATTTGAACTCAGACTGCCCTCATTGCAATAGCAGGTCCCAGGGCTTGCAGCTTTCTTTTTAAACAAACACAATTCAGCAATGTTTTTTCATTTTTACAGAAGACCACAGTTTTCCTTTCCACATTTTACTGGAAAAGTAATATCAGGCAAGTCTACATTTCATCAAAACAATCATTTTAAGGAGGAGTATTCTTACATATCTAACACAAACAAAGTGTTTACAAAGTAAGAATGGTTTTGTACTGGAAAGAAAAAGAAAAGCACATTTTGACGGTATATCAAAGTGACAAAGAAATGAGTTTTCTACTCAGTGAAGTAACTTCTGCACTGTAAAACCACTCATGTCGGGGTTAAATAAGTTTATGGAATGCAGAGTTCTCTCCAGGTTAGTACAGAGAAGGTTGGTATCTAACAGTTCCCTGCCACCGGTGATATGATACTATTATGGATACACCCACAGCACCTGCATAAGCTCTAGCACAGCAGGATACCCTCTCACAGTGACCTTCTCATAATACTACCCTGTATTTGCAGCCATTAACCATGATAGCGTTGTTATGCAGCTGCTATGCTGCTATCTTGTGTGGGTGGCTCTCTAAGGCTGGCTTTTTTAAGGGTCCTTGAAATCACAACAGGATAAATCTTCTTCAGGGAGAAAGTTCAACCACATTCTTCCAACAAAAAGAAAGTCTTTCCTATCATGCAGTCCTTGAACTCACAATTCCCTGTTCATCTCCCCCCTGCCCTAGTTGACCCACAATAAACACAAAAAGTGAAATCTCAGGTTTTCAGAACATTTCCTATATGCAACAGGAAGGGTTTTAAACTCCCTTCCACATTCCCTAGTTTCATCACTGCTGCTAAAAGAGGAGCTGGTTCATCACAGCGCTGAGCAAACAGACACACTGAGCCAAGCTGAAGACACCCATTTTATCCTGTGTGAACGGCCTGTGTGGCCAACAGGAATTTTACACCTGAAAAAACATCTGTGACACCACCGCTCCCCCGATCTGGACTGGAGGCAGGTCCGTGACTCCTTCACAATAACAGGAAACACTGTTGTCAACAGAGAGCAGGCTGTGCCACAGCAATCTTTTCTATATATGCTCAACAGGGAATGTAAAGAACATTCCCTTGCAATGTTTGTTTGGACAGCAAAGGGTGTGGGAGGGCTGTGACAGACTCTCATGAGAAGCAAGGTGTTTTCAGATATCACTGTTAAAGCCTGAAATTCTTTCTGTCTCTTTTAAAAAGCTTAGGTAAAAAGAAGGAAAAAAAAATAAGTGCTTTGTGGTTTGTTTAGCATTACATCCCTGCTTGTTATGAAGCTCTGCTGGCCCATTATAAAAACTGTATTACACATCCCTTCCCTCCACTTTCCCTTTTTTATGGAGCTTTTATTTTCACTTCTTCCCTCATCCATCTGTCTTTGCATGCTGGCTCTGCAAGTCACAGCAAAGCGGCTGTACATCAATCCAGCCTTTCCCCACACCGTCTCTTTCATGTTGTCCTTCAGGGCAAGAGGTGGTACAAGCCATCCCTCAGCATGCTCCCAGAGCGGCAACACAACTGTCTGCCCTGGCAGCTTGGACTCTGCGTGGCCACAAAAACCTCAGTAGATGTCTTTTCACAGGCAACATAGTTGAAGGTATTCGAGGCAGTCTTCTCATCATGGAAAGACCAAAAAAAGATATTGCTACAAAATATTGATAGAATTAATGTCTCTCTTCCATCTCTGTTTATACACCCACATTCCTCAATCTTATTGAAGGAGAAGAAATGTAAGAATCTCTCTTCACGAAATCAGGCACATTCTCTTTTGGGCAGCCATTTTCTTTTTTTTTTTTTTTTTTAAGGGACTTTATAAAGTTATGAATCATTATTTATTTCATGTCCTTTTATGAAGAAGGTGGTTTGGCTGTCTTTTCTGCATGTGTTTGGGTATTGGTAGTTAGAGGAGAGGCATCAATGTGTTATACAGCCTTCTTAACATTTAACATTGCTCAACAGAGCTGCTGTAAGCAGGTGCTGTAGGAAGTGCCCAACTGTAGGCACAGTACATGTGCCTCACTGAAGTCTGGATAACACTCTGGACTAACCTTCCATACAGGGGTATATTTGGACATAGAAATTCTCACAATGAGACTACAAGGAAATTAAAAAGGAAATAATAAAGTTTCTTTTTCCACAATCTATGAAGTCCTATGTCATTGCTTTGGCTACAGATCAATATAAAATATTCTTTTGGAGTATTCTGAAATAAGTGGCATCTGTAATTGCTATTCCCTCCACATCAGACGTCAGCTGTGAATAACTTTTTCTGTGAGGAGCTCTCTACTGTACATGAAAACTCAGATATGTTTTGGACCTTAGTGTAGAAGTGTCTGGGCAAAGAAGAGGTGAAGTGTTGCTGTAGTGCAACTTCTCTCTTGTTATATTTACTACCAGGATCACCTTAATTGTCCCCTATGTATGGGAGCAGCAGAGGGTTCCTGGACTTCTTCAGGCTGACTGGGGATTTCTCCTTGCTATAGTTCTAAACACGTGAGCCAGTGTGTTCTTTCACTCCAGGTTTACATAAAAGTCTAAGTGAAGCCTCTCTGAATTTAAAAAAAAAAAATTGTCTTTCTCTGTAGAATTCTCTGTGGAAACTGAATGCCACCACCCAGAAAAATCCAGATACTTTCTGTGAATCTGAGATATTCAAGTACCAAGGCAGCAGCACAGCAGTGGTTTTTTTGCATTTCTCTGTGCAGAGGATGACCAAGTCTCAGACTTGCTCAGATCTTGAGCTACAGCTCCTTTCTTATATATATTCTTCACCCAGTAACAGAAGCATTGATAGTGCACTGAAATTCATGCTGTGAAGTCTGACTTTCACCTATCTAGAAACATTCATATCTCAAAACAAGGCAGCTTAAGGTGCTTTTTTGTGTTTAGAGCACTACTCTATGCTGTTTGGTAGGTAAAAAACTATTGGGAAGCAGGCAACTGGAATGTGCTGATCTCTCTTTTCTCTTTAGGTTGTCCCAAGCCCTTCTTGACCTTACAGTGCTGGACATGACAACACCACGATCACAGAAATTACTTCAGGATAATTCGGAGGCTGCTGTGTTAGCTGGTCAGCTTGGGCACCACAGGAAATCTAAACACAGGAACATGAAGCTCAGCACTCTCCGGGTAACCACCAAATTTAGGCTACACTTGCACACATAAAATTCACTCTATTGTGAACCCACACACCAGGAAGCAATAAGAAAGTAATTTTTTAAATATTGCCTAAAGTAACTTGTTGACAATTGGTAGTCACTTCAGTCTGAGTGTTGGCTCAAAAAAAATTGGGCAAGAAATGTTAACTATTAGACAATGAAAAGGCCAAAGAGGTTGTTCTTTGTGTGCACTAGCCAGAAGATGTAAGGCTGAGTGCATAATTTCTGTTGGTCAAACTTAGCCTTGTGGAGAACAGTGGGCTTACAACTCAGGTGTGGCTCCAAGCCCCAGTCTTTGAGCTCAGTTTGAAATTGCAGAGATACAGCGAGTTCAGCTCAGGGTCTGTACCAATTTTAAGGAGCATTAAAAAATAATAAATCATGCCATTAAATGGTGCAAAATGCTCTCCTCTGCTGTGCTGGGTGAACCACAAGAACCTTGTATGGAGGGAATAAACATTGGGATATAAAGGATGAAAAAAATCTTTCTGTTCCTGTCCATCTGTGCTCAAGAGTGGAGCAGGTGTAGACCTGGGATGCCATCAGGTGAGGGAAAAACCTTATTTATGAGAAATGGAAAAGGCAGCAAGGTTTAGCTTGTGTCATAAAATGGGAAGCCCTATTGAGTGGAAATTTTTCTTGTGTTACATATAAGGTTAGACAAATAGCTGGCCTAGAAACAAATATTTTTTTAAACAGAGATATGAAGTTGACCCAAGATCAAATGGGTCTAAATTAGCTATGAACAAAGCTAAACTGAAAATTAGGTTAAAGAAAAATAAAAGAGTTGTTACAGTCACCAGAACTGTGGACCCAGTTGGCCCTTTCCTGACTGGTGATCATAACATCCTCCCCAACTTCACTTTCCATTCTCCACCATGATCTCTCATCTCCATTCACGTTTACCTAAACTGAGCAGAAATTACTGGACTAATATAAAGTCATGTTTTCATTTCAGAACACTACAGTGTCTCGCTTAGCTTAAAATAATTCATGTATTTTGTTTTTCTTTTTCCTTACAGCAAATATTTCAATGTTTTCTGTCAAAATTAAAATCTCCTTGTGGGTAGAGGTATGAAGGGTCTTGCTTTCCATAAAATATCCATTAACCTGGGAAGATTTGTATGCAGTAATGCTTCAGGGAGTATAGTTCTTTAAAATGCTGCAGGGCATAATCAGAAATGTATACTTCACATCCTTGTGAGCAAAAAAACCCCAAAGGATGGTGCAGCTTAACACTAGAGACTGATGCTGAACTTCATCTTTACGGCATACCAATGAATGCTTTTATAGTTTAGCTATCTTGGCCCCTTCATTCTATATCAACTGCACAAAATGCATTTCAAATCAAAGATAGAAAGCCCCAATGACTTATAGATATTAATTCTGTTTGGATTTTACCTTTCAATAGTGAGGAGAGGTTTGAAGTGTTATTGTCATTCCCAACTGGCTGCATCTTAAATGTTTAATACAGAAGTGCAGATCTTCTGTAAAAAGTTTCTAGAGCCAGAAAATATGGGCAATATTCCCATGCCTACTTCTTGAGTATTTCCTTGTTGGCAACACAGACACATTTTAACCCATCTCAGTTGCTAAGACGTCTCTCGAGTGAGTCCATATTCATTAATGATGAATTAATTTCTTCTGTGTGACTCATCCCTGTGGTTGGTGTGTACTTATCACAGACTGTTATAATACCTACTCATGTAAACCACAAGACAGGAAAACCCTGTGGTGTGTAGAATTTTAGCCTTACTTCATGGATTTGGGAAATCACTCTAGAAATCTCTTAAAAAGAGTTTCTAGTGGAGTGCCCTGTGCTTCCAACTTCTGTGTAATAAAGAAAAACCTCTACAAGAAATTTTATGATTACTGTTCTGTGTTTTCTTTTGGCTTTTGCTGTTTTGTGTTTTGGTCTTTGGTTATTTAGCTCTGGGGAGTGTAAAGGCCGTTCAATTTGGGGTTTATGTAACTTTGTATTTTTCTACCATACATCCCCATCAGAATTAGGAGTACATACCAAATTTGGGGTTTTTAAACCTAAGTGAACACCCATGGAACTTATTTGTGCATATAGAATGGCTTTGTTAATTTTCAATTTTCCATGCCACGAGTTGCAACATGCAGGCAGACCACCAAAGACAAGGATACCTGTTTCAGAAATACTTAAATTTTACTTTCACTTTTTTCCACTTAAATTTTACTTTCCTGATGGTATCTACCCAGAGGAAAATGTGAGTACTTAATACTGCTGTGTTCGAGCATCTACCGAATAAAACATATTTTTTCCAGGAAACAGACATTTTTAACAGCACTCCTGATATTCTCTGAAAGAGTCTGAGCATTGTTTTTCCAAACACTTTATCTGCTCCTCCAGTTTTCCTCAAAGGAGGCTAAAAAGTTGCTTGACTGTTCTCACAACAGGCTAAAGAAAAGTTTCTGGGACACAGCAACAGCATCATGCTCATCAAAGATTGACAAGAAAACAGATAACCAAGGCCAAAATTTCTCAGTCTGCTCAGGCCCTACCAGTTGCCTTTTAGTTCAATTGCCAGCTTTCTTTAAATCCTACAGCAGTCCCAGGCTAATCAGTGAGTGTAGCAGGTTAGCACTGGGATTTACGGGGCCTGAGATCATCATATCATTTTAACATTGTCAGGGTGTAATTTCAGAGATAGATAATGCAACAACATTTGCTCATAAAACTATCTGTTAGCTGGGGAAGAAGGCCAAATAATTGAAGAAGTTCATTCCCAGGAGAAGGATGCCTTAACACTATCTGAATCTGATCCCAAGACCCATCAATAACAAGGATTCTAACGCCTGATTCTAATGAACTTCTGACTGAGTTTTATAGATCCGTATTGGCACTTGATATGAAATTCTAGTAGAAGGTTTTCCTGGAGACAATTCATAAAAAAATTTGTTCTTTTGCATTTTCTGTGTTTTAAGAAGCTATGCAAAATATAGCAACTAAGAAATAAAACATAACAAAAAGATGGATGGATGCATGCATGGTTAGACAGATAAATTAGTTTGTATTTAAAAGGACTGGCAAATCAATTATTACAAAGAAGAACATACTGAATTTCTTGGAATTTTGCATACTTATGAGATGAGTGACTGATCCATCATTAGTAGGGGAGAGGAAAGTAATATTTCTGCTATTCAAGTATGACAAAAATGAGATATTAAAATGCTACCTTTTCCTATTGCTTATATTTTCACAGAAAGAAAGGAAAATATGCTCATAACCAGGATGGAGAATGAATTTTACTGTTTGTTTGGTTTTTCTGTTCCAATAAAATTACATTTTAACTGTATATACACCAGGAAATATACAAGTATATGCTTAGCTGATTAGATGCATATGTAGTAGGAGTAAACTATTCATGTCATACATTCTTTACTTTCTAGATGAGGTTTTGTAATCTACTTATAATAACAGTAGAAACAACTTTTGGATCTATGACCCATGATATATCTCAGGAATGTAGACAAGAGCAAAGTCTTGGACAGTATAAGACAAAAAATAAATCTTTGCCTTAAGACACCTACAATCCTTAGTCTGATCTTCTATTATATATTTAATATGTGAGAGGTAACTGTAAGAATAGTACAAAATTTGTTACTTAATTGAGTCAAAATCAAAATATATATGGTTTTTATTTTGTTTTCTTATTAAATCAGTATTAATTTTGGACAAAATTAATTTTTTCTTTACTCAGACAGAACTCTGAATGTTATATAAACTATTGTTCCTCAGAAACAGAGGATACAAGGAACAGGGGAGGGAGCAGTAACCATACCCGGTGGAATAAATGGGCTTTCAAAGCTGGGAAAAGCTTTGTCTTTGCTTTCTGATTACTCTATCTCATTGTTTACAAACATCAGATGTCTTAGAAAGACCTCACTTTTTGCCACATATTTTCTTTCCTGATGAATCATTCCAACCCATTTTAACACCGAGAAAATGCCAGTTCTTTTTTTATTCTAAGGTTACCTTTCAGTAAGCTCCTTTTAATGTGCTGCTGTAGCTCAGAGGAAAACTGCTGGGAGTCTACTGAATACTTATTTTTTAAATACTAGGGGGAAAACTGTTTCACTGACTTAATATTAAGAACTTGAGAAATCAGTGTCTCTCACCTCTCTTTCCCTTTCCACTGCACAGACTATTAACAGAGCCATTTTGGAGATGCTGACAAAAACTCCAAGGTTTACAGCAGCTGGTATGTTTGAAGACAGTACCCTGGTACCATCTGTGCTTCTCCAGTCTCAGCCAAATTAGTCTCCTGCTCAGTTGCAGAGTGGAGAAGAGGAGCTGAGAGTGAGAGGGAGCCTGGGCAGGTGGGGAGTAGGACGCCAAGGGCAGCAGTAGAGTCAGATCCATGCCAAGGCTTTCAGCTTCACTATGTCCCAGCTGCTTTGATGGACAAAAGGTAATCTCTTCAAATGACCTGATGGTTAGCTCACACTAAAATCAGCACCCTCAGAGTATGCTTTGTCTGCAGATATACTACCAAACAAAGACATTGGGGGACTGTCTGCTGGCCCATAGGGTTGGTGCCAGGGTATGGTTGCCCTGGTCTCCCCTGCATCCCCCTGTCTGTTGGAAACATCCCTTGATTTGTTTCCTGTTCATGCCTGAGCACTGCCTGTGAGACTGCTGCTTGATGCAGATCGAAACTGCAGGGGAGGGTGCTAACAATTAAACACCACAGGAAATCAAGCCCTTCTCTAAGCCCTGTATCTTTACCTCATTTGTGCCTGCACAAAGTCCACAGCTGATGTTATCCAGAGACAAAGAGAAACAATCTGAGCAATATTTTGGTGAGAAAAAACATTTCTTTGATGGCAAAAATTGTCAAAGAGGTTCTTGTTTTACCCTAAATCTTTCAGTGATATTTCAGTAGCAAGGTTTGTCACCATTAGTGCTGAGACACCCAAGTGCTTGAGCATGTGGCTAACTGTGGCCAAGAGGAGTCCTGAGAGATACCTGGTGCATGCATTTGATTTCTCACAAATGTGGTGGGGCTTTTTTGGTTGGGTTTTTTTGTTCGTCTGTTTTGGTTTTTTGGGTTTTTTTTTTGTTTGGGTTTATTTTGTTTGGGTTTTTTTTGTTTGGTTGGTTATTTTGGGGGGTTTTTTGGTTTGGTTTTGGTTTAGTTTTTTTTGTAACAGCAAAATAATCGCCGTAGACCGCTGTCACATTAACTGGTGATTATAATTTAGTTCATTCCTGTTAGCATCATTGCTCTTTGGGTGACTTCCAACTGGTGGTGAGCTTAGCAGTTACACTGTAGGTAGCTAATGAAGTCATGTTTGAGGGGTAAAAATGATCTGTGGCAGACATGTAGTGACTTCCTTTCTTACCGAGAACAGCAACTTAAAGCTTTGGGGGGCCTACGCTACTTCTCACCTGAGTTTCTGTGCTTCTAGGGCTAGGATGCTGGGTAATACTGAATGGGTCAACACCTTCTGTAGTGACAACAAGATTCTTTCACTTGGCTAATCTAACAAGACTCAGCAAACTGGACTAGGGATTCTAAAAGTAATGTGTATCTCTTTGCATTGAAAAAGTACACACATGACCATTCACATACTGTTTTCAGTATCGTTTTCCAAGATAAACTTATTTTTTCCAGAGATGAGAGATTCATTTTATAATTGCTCATGATACTTTAAAAAATTGACAAAAAGGCACGCTAACAAAAAGTCCTACTGAAATAATAGGTATCCTTTGAGACTGGCTGCTATATATGTTTCTCAAGACACAAAAGATCTTTTATCTGTGATAATGGGGACTGCAGATTAGTAGAAGGGCAATGTAGGGCCATAGATACTAGAGATTTGATGGTGAAATAAAATGTCATTGGCATAAAAGGCTGTAAGTGCAAATTATGAAAGTGCCTACAGCTATTTGGACAGAGTAACTGAGTTTCCTGTAGCTTTTAATTACTTCTGTGATTATCTGCTGAAAGTGTATGTGTGCCCGCGTGCACACGTGGTTTGTGGGAGCAGTTGAATAATGGATTGACACATGCAGACACTAATAGAAAAATATTGGAGAACTGCTTGAAATCCTGTAGGAAGAAAGGAGAGTACCAGATTTGTTTATATTCATGGGATGAGAAACCTTACAATATTCATGCTAAGAGTGATTAAAGTAAAAACAGATGCACACAAAGAGAGAGGAGGCATTTTTTGCTCCTCTTACTGTGTCGCTTTGTTTAAGGAAAACTCAAAATGAGTTCCTTTCTGCTGAAGTAAACTCTGAAGACTCCCCACTGAGCCGAAAGAGGGAGTTTTACAGTCCCATTCACTTTTCTTCTGCTTTCCCAGCATTGTGTCAACCTTTGCACTGTGTCACACATCCGCAGTGCAGGGCACAATACAGCTGCCATGCTCAGATTGGAGACAGGAGAAAAGAATCAATTATTTTTTCTCAAAAATCTGTGGTCTGGACTTCTGCTGTTGCACATCTCTCATTTGACTCTGCCATCCAGATGCTCTTTGCTGTTAATGTCTGAATATGGAATTTATTTAGTTTGAAAGCTCTTACATTTTAAATGAGAATCTGGTATGGTAATTAGTTGTTCCAAAAATGAATACATTCAGAGAAACACAGCAGGCTAAAGGAAAAGGGATCACAGGCCAGGGATAGAATGAGGTAATTTATGTTTAAATCTTATAGGCGTGTTTTTCATATTTGTATTAAATTTCAGTAGTCATTCTTGAGCCAATGTTGCTATAAAAAAGTAAAAGGAGGAGGAAGACATTAATAGATACAAAACAAACAAAAGAAAAAGAAACATTGGAGTCTGAGATTAGTTTTTCACAGATGAAATAAATTTGTAGAAGAAAAAAAATACGGCTTTTCAGAATATTTTGCTACTTAGTAACACCACATATAATTACTTAATATACATAATTCCTGCATAAGTAAAATAACTGTTAATTGAATATGAGTCTAATAATGAATGATATTGCAAATGATGTAAAAGACACAATCCTGTATTGCACTCTAAAGAGAATACACAATACTCTATGAGTGGAAATCACTGTAAATGTTGAAAAACAAAGAAGAAGAAAAAAAATCCATAAGACCTTCCACTTTGTGATTTGCAGATACGAACATGGATCAGAAAACATGGGATGGGACCTGCATGCAATATATTTTTATTCAAAAATAATTGTAATAAAAACGGTCATATAAAAAGGAGGACATTATTTTTAAATAAAGAACCCAGGAGCAGAGAATATCTTTAAATGGAAACTCCTATATTTACTGAAAACTGGATATTATTATTAAAAATATTTATAAAGAGAACAAATACCATCATTTAAAAACTTAAAATTTTAAGCAATTGCTCATAAATAAACATATCTGCATTATAATTAAGAAAAAATATGGTATCTTGAAATTTTCAGAATAATAATAGGTTTACCCGCTCAGGGTGCTGTTGTTATCAGAATAGTCAGTAACCATAGTAACTTGATAAAAAAGTATGCTATCTGAAGAACTTCTGTTACTTCAAGTTTACTGATGAAAACATCTCCAAAGTAAAGTAAATGGAATGAATCAAGCAAAGTTAAAAGGAGTTAATTTTCAAAACCAAAGCCATGTAACAATATTGTTAATGTACACTTTCAAATATATCTTATGATTCCTGTGATAACAACATGAGGAACAAGTAATGGCATCCACAGCAAAGACAAGAAATTCTGCTGCAAGCCTTATGCAATCCATCGGGACCAAAATCTCCTCTGACAGGCACAGCACTCTTCAGCCAGCTCTGCTGCTAACACTTGTATCCTCCTGTTTCCGTTTTCCTTTCTTATTCTCTCCCTCTGTCTGGCAAAGTCCTCTGAATAGGAACATTCTAGAGGCAGTTGGAACCCAGGCAGTTTTATCCTTCAGCATAAGGGAAGAAGGCACCCGATGCCAGTGCTGAAGCCATTTGTGCTGCTTGAACACCTCCCTCACAGGCTGGGAAGGGTTGTGTACTCCCTGAGGTGCCCTTTCCTCCCAGCCTCAGATCTGGCTCCATGGCTTCCAGGTTCCCTTTTTAGGCAGGACGGGGATCCTGGCATGAAGTCAGGGCAGCCAGCATGCTCCCTGTTCTCACAGTTTAATTGTGGGCAAAAATTTCAGATCTGCTGCCTCGAGCTATTAAAATGGACTTGGGCTTGACAACGGGCAGTTCAGTGAAGATTTTTTTCTCTATCAATAGTGAAAGTCAGCTTAACATGTAGAGCTTTAAGGACTGCAAAGCACAGAAAGGACAAAAACAATGAGAAAAACAGATGCTGCTGCATTAAGGAAGTGGTGCTACTTCACTTGGACTTGACTCTGTAACTCACTCCAGAAATTACTGCAGCTGTAGACAAGACATGATCAGTGTTTAGGTATAAAAAAATTAACAAGGACATGAAGGTCAGGACTCTCTGAGAAGAAATAAAAAGATAAAGCCTCATGAAAGTGGACAGAAGCTGAGGCAGTGGAGATCACAGAAGCAATCAGAATTTTCTTCTCCTTAACTCATACAGTGGAATGTGCCCTTGCAACGAGCAGTGAAAAACATTCATAACTAATAAGTAGTGAGCCAAGCATGGATACTCTTTCTACATTTTTGTCTAATGTTAAAGCAAATAGTTTCCAATAAGACAGAATATTTATTTCATAAATAACTAGAATATCTAAAATTACAGTAGAGAACAGTAATATATAAATTGCAGAAGAGATTTTTCCAATTACAGAGAGAAAAGAGGAACATTTTTCTGGAAGCAGGTTATTCTCCAATTGTACATGTAAAACGTCTTTTCTCTTTATTTTTTGGGGTGCTGATAATAATAGCCAATCACTTCTGGAGGTAGAGTACTTGGGAGACAGAAATATGAGTGTCCCACTTTGGTGTAGTACAGAAATAATTAGCCCCCCTTAGCAGAGGGGAAAAAAAAGAAAATAGAGAAGGGGAAAAAAAAAACCACCCCAAAAACTACTGAAAGATTCAATTTTGTATTCTATTCTTGAGCAAGAACTACAGGTTTTACCGAAATGGATAAGTATCGCCTAGGGGAGGAGACAAGGAGGATTTGTTACAGAGACTGATCACCTGCTCATGTTACTGAACAGACTTCCAGCTACACTTTCACATGCACACATCTCATCCATGAACACACTCAATTGTGGTGTTGTGGTGGTCACTTCTGCAGCAAAGGCACCAAAACAATTTCTGCTACAGCTCTCAATTTTCAGTCCATGAAAACTGGCAATTTCATGATACACTGCTTCATCTTGTCTTATTCCACTGCATCTCGGATGCTCTCTGAACTGTGCTTTCTCAAATGACAAAGCCTACTGCTTTCTGCTCTTCTTATCACATGTTTTAAAACAGCCTGTCCTTTCACACCAAAGTCACTGTCTACTATGTTGATGGATATTTCTGTTTTCTCGAGGCTACAGGCAGGAAAGATCATGCCAAAAATCCCATGCATTTATATTTAGTAGAAAGAAAATAGCCTAGGGGGTTATGGATTTTTTTGGTGGGAAGATTGACAGAAGGGTGGTGTTGGGTCCATTGTTTCTTTCTTTGATTAGTTTTTGCTTTATGACAAACTACTGAAAACACTCTGAAAACTGCAATCAAAAATGAATGTCTGTGGAAGAGACTTACAATGGGATAAGCATGTAGAAACAACCCCCTGAAACTTTCACAGCTTCTTAGCCCAAGGACTCCCTAGTTTGTTCCCAGCTTGGGGATCTCCTCATCTGAAAGCTGTTTAATAGAAATCACTAGGGTTTTATTCTCCCATGTATTAATTTGATTGATTCTTGAGCTCATGAAAACTGTTTCTTTGGAGCAGAATATGGGAAGGACTCCCACATGCCCCGTTGATGTGTTGTGAAGAAATGCTCAAGTTGTTTGGTTTGAGTTCATTTGGTGTGCAACACTGCTGGGGCCAGCTCAACTGCTTCTCCACTACAATGCAAGGAATTCTTGCACATTTATAATTATTTGGTCTTGTGCCAGCACTGTCATTTACCTTAAATTGTTCTTTTTTCCCCACTGTGTTTCACCCACTTTGGCCTACTGATGGGAAAATTTCACTTGGTGAAACCATGTTATTTTAGATTTTGATTGTAACATGGGTATTCCACTTGCCTGATAAGTTATGTCCTCTTTACATATGTTCCCATTTCCACTTATCCTACTGGAGCCTGGCTGATTAAAACCGTGTAGAATATTTAGATTATGACTTCCTCAGGGTCCCGCACAGTTCAGTCATACTTTCTTACCTTGACTGGAAAAGCTTTCTCCCATGGCAAGGATTGCCATTGACTATTTCCAGGGCTGTTTTATAGCCATCTTGCAGCTGACTCATGCACCCATTTTCTCTTCTTCCCTTATTCACCAGTGCTGACTCACCAGAGCCTTAGTAAGTCTTCAGTGCATGATCCTGTCTACCATGACACTTATTTCCATCTCACTTGCTATCCAGGTCACCCAAATTTTCCTTCATGGTATTCACATCTCCCCATTATTGAGAAAGTTCCCCAGCTTTGAAGCAACATCTGAACAGCCTGATTGCACATCCTTTAAAAAGTGGCTTTTTCACTAACCCACGCCTTTAACCTAACCCTCCCTGAAGCTTCTCTCGTGGAAGGCGTTTTGCCACTGCAGCTTGATTGGAAGCAAGGCAGCAGTGGTAAGCTTCCTTCAGGGCAGCACATCACACACCCAGGATTACAGAAATGAAAGTGTTTGAAGGAAATGTGGTCTGTTTAGCACAGCAAGCCACATGCCTGGCCCCTTTGAGGCTGAGCTATATTAAGGAACAAATGTCAAGACATATTATGCTTCTGATAGGTCCAGTGCCTCTCATGGGCAAAGGAAGAGTGCTGAAACAGCACCTATGAGTTACTACACCTGCGAGAGATAGGGGCAAATGGTCATCCCAGTTCCCCACTGAAGAGGATGGGCTTCTTATAAGCTGCCCATGAAGGTTAGCACTGGGACCAGGGAGTTCTGAGAACACAGATACGAGGGCTTCTTTGCCAGACTTCTCTCTTTTGCAGGGATGTGAGCATGTCTAGACTTCATGGGAAATTCCCTGGATGTGCAAAGGTTAGTTGAAGTACACATACATACTCAGACATGCACCAGCAGACATTATTTAGGCTAATACCAGCTGACTGAATCCTGTCGATAAAAATTCCCTAATCTGACATCTTCCGTTAAAAAACATTTGTAATAAAAATCCTTCTGGAAGATTGAAGTTGTTTTTCTATATATCCTCACTACCAATATAAAATGATTTAATAGTACCTGGGAAATGACTAATGACAAATAACATAAAATTTACCTCAAAACTCTGTGTTGCAATCAGTGGATTATAACTAGCAGATTATAGCAATCCTTGATGCCCAGGTAAACCAAAGGAATAAAGTTACTGCAAGATAAGACAAAATATTTTGGAAAAGTTCCAAAGAATAATTTAAAAGGTATTTCTTAAAGACCTGCCTTCCAATTCATGAGAGCTAAACAGGCCAAAGATGCACCTTGTTAAAATAGAGCTAGTAATATGGTTACATTTTCTGCTCACTATTACATTGTATTTTAGGGAAGACTCTAGGTAATAAAAGACACAGCAATCAATGCTTTCTTTTCAAGGAATAATTTTCCTGAATATTAGAAATGCCTGGTCATGAAGTCACTTTAATTTAAGCTAAGTAAATCTCTTAAGGACATATTCAGTATCAAATGCCGTTCATTAACACGACGTACAAAACCAGGATTTGTCCACTTTGAGTAACAGATTTCTATACTTGGTTGGTGGGCAGTTAAAGTGGAACCTCCCAAAACCCTCCTGTTCTATCCAGACAAACTTTCAATAAACCTCTGCAAATACTTTGCAGTTGAAGTTTTGCTTCTCCTTCTGGTAGTCTGGTAACTGGTCCCTCTCTGTCTTTTAGACACGGAGTCAACCTTTACATACAATTACCTATTACACAACTGTGTATCAACTTAATTCAGAGTTCTATGTGTTTACCCTCTGCCATCCAGTCCAAATCCAAAATTTATTTTAAAATAAATTTTAAAAACCCCAAAGCTGCTGATGTCAGTGGAGACTAAGTAAATTACGGCCATATTCTCACAGTTCTCTTCACTTTCTTCAGAGTTCGTTTCTTTCTTTCCATGTTCAGTTACTCTATTTTGTTGTGGTTTAACCCCACCTGGCAGCTAAGCACCACACATCTGCTCACTCACACCCTCAGCAGTGGGATCAGGGAGAGAACTGGAATAGTAAAAGTGAAAAATATTTGTGTGTTGAGATAAAGACAGTTTAACAGGTGAAGTAAAAGCCACACACACACAAGCAAAACAAAACAAAGAATTCATTCACCACTTCCCACGGGCAGGCAGGTGTTCAGCCATCCCCAGGAAAGCAGGGCTCCATCAAGTGTAACCACGACTTAGGAAGACAAACACCATAACTCTGCACATCCCCTTTCCTTGTTCTTCCCCCAGCTTTAAATGCTGAGCATGATGCCATATGGAATGAAATGTCCCTGTGGTCATTTGGGGTCAGCTGTCCCAGCTGTGTCTGCTCCCAACTCCTTGTGCACCACCAGCCCCCTCGCTGGCGGGGTGGTGTCTGAAAAGGCCTTGGCTCTGTGTAAGCCCTGCTCAACAATAATAGAAACATCTCTATATTATCGACAGTGTTTTCAGCACAAATCCAAAACAGAAACTCATACCTGTTACTTCGAAGAAAATTAACTCTACCCCAGACAAAGCTAGCACATATTTCTTTTGTTTTACTTTATATGAATCTCTAGCTTTGATGCTACAAAGCAGTTTTCAGTCTCCACAGAGTCTCCCCACTTACCGGCAATCAGAATAATGGATCACCTCAAATCTGAAATTTCTCCTGCATTGTCTGCATAACAGTTTCAGTGCCAGGGAATATGAAAAGATGTGAATATATGTTAAAAGAGATGATCAGTAAAATCTGGCAACATGTTTCTTCTAACAGAATATCCCCCACTCCAATCTATAGAGAAAGCTAGAATTGTATTTTGTACTATAATTTATAATGGCTCTCTTCCAAAATCTCTTTCTCCAAAGGGCTGATCATTAAAAGGTAGTGACGAAATTCAAAGCTTCCATTTCTAAAAGAGATATGTAATGGCTGGGACATTTTTTTCAGGTTCCAGAAATAGATATAAGAGCTAAGAAATAATCCACAGGGATCTTTTCTGTCATGACGTGTACTGGAGAGATCAATTACAAGAGCATAAAAATGGGAAACCTTGTCATTAGAACAGTGTTATTCAGAGTTGTGAAAACTCTGGGAGAAAAAGGGTCTGCAAAGTATTAATTTGAATTTAAACAATTAATTGGCTCTTTTATGCTCATGCCTCTTTTTCCAAACACTCTGCTTGTATGAGCATTCACAGGAAACAAGTTTTCTCTCATATGCTCTGTGGACAGTGCCAGTGTTACAATATTGCTGTGAGGAGTCAGAGCTACTTTCATAGATTCATATTTTATTCTCAACAACAACCACACCACATTTGCTGGCAAAGAACTTTTTATCCACCAGAAGAGCAAACTCAAGAGGGGACCTGAGACTCAACCTGTTTTTTTTCTGATACTTACTGTTATCACCTCTAACTGCGACACACTTGCTGGTGATACCAGCATGAGTGTGCAAGGTAAGGAAAAGTTCCGTACACCTTTTCGTGAACGTCTCCTAATAGTGATGTTAATGTAATGTGATTTTTGTCAAGAGGGTACACGAGATAACTTGACAATTGTTTTTACTTACTGATGGGAAGCCAATGAAAAACCAGTACTTAGACCTCGCAAATATTTACCGTGCAAATTCTGTTTCTTTCCATTATAGAATTAACTTGAATTCACAGGCACAGAGAACTGGGCTAAAACAGAGCCGTGAGATTTCTATTTTCTCTACTTTGCCTTTTCACCCATTCGGTCCTTGAAATATGAAATGAAAAACTGAAGCACCTAAGTTTGTAGAATCAGCTGCAATTTTCAATAGGCCAGGGATTCATCATGAGAAAGTCAGTGCCATTTGACTGTAGGAGAAAATGTCCCCATTCCTGTTCTAGAATTAGGTGTCTAGAATTAAGTCTGTGCCAAAAGGTGCTTTCGAGAAAACATCATTATGGGCCTCATGTAGTAGAGCATTTAAACACATGCTTAACATTGAATGGCTGAAAATTCCTACCTGCAGAAATATGCTCATTCCTAAAGTTAAGCACATGCACGCATTTTTATCAAATGAAGTATCATGTGAAGAGAACATCCAGTCCTGTGAAAACACAAATCTGAGCCTGTATCTTCAGGCACAGTTTTTTTTTTTTCTTCTTTTTTTTTTTTATAAAAGAATACAGTTTCACAGAATACAGTGACAATGAAAGTTAGATATACACACAAAATGGACATCAGCACATTGGTTTCAGCCTGTATATCCCTCTGAATGTTGGGGGACAAAAACCCAAAACAATAGGTTAATTTACCTGAGCAATAAATCCTCCCAAAGGTGTTGCTCTAACTGATGGAAATTTTGAATACTAGTCCAAGATGCATACAGACATGGCACATTTAATACATTAAATAAAAATACACAGTTTAAGGGGAAAAAGTGAATATGTTTTTATTTCTATTAGCCAGAAGATATAATTATCTAATAGGTTTTTTTTAAGTCTTTCAAAATAACATTTCTAGGTCAATAGACAGGTTTTGGCTAGAAAGCTTTCATTCAGTAATGGATCAGGATAGTGTTTCCAACCACATTGCCTGTAAAAAAGGTCACGATGCATTTTTATGACCTTCTGCCTCTTTGCCCTGGTATCCAAGGTACAGTGATACAGAGGATCTCAAGTGACTCACACAGATGGGGTCAAAGCCAAAATGTTTTCAACCTTCAGCAGTCATGCCAGGGCACCACGAGTACTTCTTTCATTCTTTATCTTTCATCTGGTCCAAGAGGTATTGTTTTTCTGTTTTAAAAACAAAGCATAAAAGCATGTTATAATATGCCACATTTGTGTAATAGGGGTGCTGTTTTCAGCAATTTTTTTCGTTGTTTTTATGCTGGTTGGTTTGTATTGTTTGTGCTGTGTTTCATGCAAAAATTACTTTTATGTATCATCAAAATAATTTTTATCATCATGAACACCATCCCTTTGAATCAACTGTTGGCCTCTCAACTTCTGATGTGAACAGAATGGATTTTCTCCTCTGAATAGGGATGTTGCTCTCTTAAAGAGTATCAGGTCCTGTTTCTTTAATGTTAGTGTCTTAATTTCCTCATATGACAGAATGCCTGATGGCAATAAAGTAAGCAGAGACTAACCATTATAACACTTGAGTAAGTAAGTAGTTGTACTTCTCCTTTTCTCTTCATTATTCTTTCGTCACTTTTTGCTAAATAGAAGTGCATCTCAGCTTTGTTGTTTCCCTGTATGGTGGATTTTCCCTTCTCTCTCCTCTTCGTAGAATCATAGAACCATTGAGGTCAGAAAAGACCTTTAAGAACACTGAGTCCAAGCATTAACCCAGCACTGACAAGCCCACCATGTCCCTAAGTGCCACAGCTTCACATGTTTTAAATACTTACAGGGATGATGATTCCACCACTTCTCTGGGTAGCCTGTTTCAATTCCTGGCAACCCTTTCCATGAAGAAATTTTTCCTAATATCCAATGTAAACTGTCTTTGGCACAACCTGAATCTGTTTCTTCTTGGCATATCTGTTGTTATGAGGGAAAAAACACTGATCCCCATCTCAGTACAGCCTTTTCTCAAGTACTTGGGAGAGAGCGATGAAGTTCCCCCTGAGCCTCTTTTTCTCCAGACATACAATCCCAGCTTCCTTATGCTTCACGTAAGACTTGTGCTCCCAACTCTTCCCCAGCTCCATTGCCCTTCTCTGGACACACTCCAGCACCTCAGTATCTTCCTTGTAATGAGGGGCCCAAAATTGAACACAGGATTCAATAAGCTGCTTCACACATTGTCTCTCCCCTTAGGCCAGCAAAACACCTTTTAAAATTAAATTAAATCCTATTACCTGCCAAAATAAAGTGGTGGTGTCCAAACACTTGTTGGAATTGTTTTCAGCTGCTAATAATTGCCAAATTATGCCCAAGTTTTATTTTGTTAATATTAACAGGTGTGAGCCCGAACTATGTCTTTTGCTGTGGCAAGATTTTAGCAGTATAGAGGACTGAGTTGCAGTGCCCGGGAAGGTTCTTTGATGGTCTTTGATCTGTTTCAATATAAGGTACTGAAAAGTAAGTAATCTAGTTCTCTCTGAGACACACTATGCCATTTCAAAGGTGGATTACCACAAGTTGCCCACAACTGGCAAAGAAAAACACGTGGTTTTGGGCCAAGAAATAGAACCTAAGAAGAATATAATTCCATGCATCCTTGAGCAGCCCCAGTGACAGTAGGTACCTTTCTCTGTCCAGGGACTTGAGCTGAGACTTATATGTTCATATCCAGTTACCACAGACCAGACATGGCATGACTGGTTTTACCACATTTGTCACATTTACATGAAAATTATATCAAGTCCACATTGTTTCATAACGTCTATTTAGCTCAGCAGACATGTAATCTACTCCAATAGAATAAAGAGCAAGTCTGCAATTAAAATGTTTTTTGACGTGACAGTGTTCATATCTGCTGTTACTGGTGAAGGAGCACTAATCTATTAAATTGCAGTGAAATATTTTGGACATTCTATTTTAACTTAGCAGTTTAACTAAGCGTTTTAAGTCCAAATCTGTTGGGGAATCACAGGCAGAGGAATACACAATATACACTTTGCTAATAAATGAGCAACAATATTTTTTGCATATTTTTATTAGAATTCTTCACAAATCCCCACTCATCATTTCTGCTTTTGTGTTTCAGAAAGTTATTTGGGGAAATCCAGTATCTGACATGAGAAAAGGAAGAGAGAAAAAGTGGAATTTCCACAAGCTGCTATTCAAACCTCGACTTCTTTGAAGGAAAAAACATACAATATTTTACGGCTACTCATCAGTCTCAATGTATTTTTCTCCATCAGTTTCTGTCTGGTGCAATTCTTTTATATTGAATTCTCCAACATCTTCAGATCCCGTCATTAGAAAGGGTCAAGAAAAGGGAGAGAATTCACTGTTTGAAGAAGGCCAGTGTGGGAAGAGGAAGATTGAACAGCTAGAGACTTTCCTTAAGTTCAAAGACAGATTGAGAGTGAGCAGAAAAATTACTCAGGGAAATATGGGAAATTTTATGGTTTGACTAAATCTACACTTTTTTTTTGTTTTGTTTTGGTTTGGGGTTTTTTTTGCAGTTTTTTGGGTTTTTTTTGTTTTGGTTTTTTTTTGTTTGTTTGGTTTTTGGTTTTGTTTTTGGGTTTTTTTGGGTTTTTTGTTAAAAATAGAATTAGAAATTATTCTGGAAACTTTATTAAACATACATGTTTGTTTGCTTGTTTCCACTACTTTGCAAAACAAAAGACATCTTAAGTGGAAAGGAGATATTTGGAGAGGGTGAGCTCAGGTTATTGAGGCATGCAAAGAAGCCTGAGTTGGAGCCCTTGTGATTTTAGAGTGATATGTGTTCAACTTTCCATGAAAGGAGAACAGACCGGAGCAAACTTGCATCCAGAACAAAAAAGACACAGTCATACAAACAAGAGCAAAAGAGTGTATGTTGTACCCATTTACAGGACTCATATGAAAGTCTAAGAGCATATCAGTAAGAGGAAAATAAATATTTAGATAAACTGGTAAGATTTGAGGAATAAATCTGCAGTGTGAACCACCCTTCCTTGATAATGGAGCCTTGTTATTTACACAACTGTTCTTTACAATTTTAGCCTTCAACTCTTTCTTGTCTCTTTTCACCTGGATTGTATGTAAGTGGGCCTGAAGTTTTCAAAAGAATTTATCCATGAATCTGAACCCAACCCTACACCGGCTTTGATTTGGAAGCCTGGAACTCATTCACTGGGAGTTTATTCACTTATTTGTAAATAGAGTAGTTTTGCAAAAACAGCAACAGGAAAATTACCTACACTAATACTTTTCAACAACTGGCATATAATTCTAAATCTCATCAATCTTATGACTGTTAGTCGTCTCAGAGCAATACATGATGAACTGGGTGTTCACTTTGTAGTACTGTTCTGGTAATACACCATTCTCTTGGAAACTCATACTAATGATGTCACAGTATTACTTCAAACAGAGAATATATCATCATGTTCATTAGCAAAATTTTTCCTTGCTATAAATTTTTAAAAATTTTATTAGACTTCTTAAGTAAAATAATATACTAAAAAACTGTGATATTGTTAGGGAAAAAGAAAATGTTTGAAACAAGAATAGCAAGACCACCTGTAATCACCAGCTCAATGTATCACTTCATTTTGATGGTTTCTAAACTAAGTAGTACAAAAATAATGACATTACAGAGCAAAGAGGTTGTGTTTTCCCTTTTGCTCCTAAAATTATTTTTTACTTTTTATCAGTTCTCACTTTAAAGATTTCTGGTTTGTTTTATTCCAAAGTCAGGCTTGAATGAACTTATATTTTTCCTGCAGTCAATAATAAGAGCACTGATAGTAGCTTGTCCTACAAGCTATTTCACGTCTGCATTATCACTTTACGTGACACAACATAGATTGCTGCTTCATCTTTGTGTGAAAGCACAATCACCAAAACAGTAATTTGCTGTTCTGCAAACAACTGGGCTTGATATTTCATATCTCCATTTTCTCAGATGACAGACCCTTTTTTGGACCAACAGATAAGTGATTAGTCATAACCTGCAATTAAGCATTGATTTCACGTGACAACAGTCCTATATAGGCCTAATCCTTCTTACACTATTTATGTGTGAATTCTTTTTGAGACTGTAATCAGTCATGAGGAAGTTAGCAGCATTTGGCTGCTAAACCTCTTCTTTCCTGTCTCCCATTTCTGTTGTTCACCCCCAAAGCATGATGAGATTAACCACTTACTGACTGCACATCTACTGTAGACATGGTTTTGTGTAGAAAAAAAAAAACAAACCAACCTATAGTGAGACTTGGGAGTAATGAAATCCTGGCACTAACTGTAGAGTGAGTTAACTGTGCCTGAGTTAAAACAAAGCCGTCCCTTTTGCAGGCTGCCATCAGATACCTTTCTGAAGAGGGAGTCTCTGCCGTTATTTCTGCAGACACAGTGAATATGTACTGATCCTCTGCTGCTGCAGCTTTTGTTTCCAGGCCTTCGTTTTCAATGGTTGCCATAGAATCTCTCCATTATCATATGAAAAGACACACACACACACACACACACACACACACACACACACACAAAACAACCAAAAGCCTGTTGCTAAAGCCATGAACACTTTTCAATTTTCATGTCAAAGGAAAAAAATGTCTGGAAGTGAAATGGTCTCTGAGACAGAAGTTTTCTTCAGCTTTCCTCCTGTGTTTCTCCTTAGAGATGACTTGATTCCTGTTTAACTTTTAGCTACATAAACTCCTTACTGGATCTTCCCGACTGCCATAACAATTGCAGTCTATTTATCCACGAAAGTGGTTTTAATTGCCTCTTAAATCAAGGGGTAGCCATGTATTTTTCTTGCCTAATTTGTTATTCAGGCTGTCCTGTTTTAGCATGCGTTTGACTTGAAGATTTCAGTGTCCAATTCCCAGAGTCTGGCTTCAAAACAGACGTGAAGAACTACTGAAAATTGAAATATCAACACATAGTCCTTCGTATACAAACTTCTTTTTATTACAGGACTGTTAATTTTCTGTAAATAGAGGAAGTATTTGTTATTGGGGAAGAGATGCCCTGGAAAAAGACACATTTTTCCATATAGCCATTTAAACAATGAAGCTCAACCCCATTTATGAAGGCAGCATGCTGGAGATTAATGGAGCTACAAAATAGTTTCTGCTGTTTCACTGTTTACTTCACTGTAAAAGATGTAAAGAGAAGAAATTTTTTAATCCCGGGGCTTTGATGTAAAAGTGCACTGAAAGACTGCTCGTGATGTATATTTATAAGAATACCTCCAAAAACTGATAAGGCAACATACTATAAACACCTCACTGCATCATCATGTAAATGAGTGTATTTCTAATTCCTTGAATTTTACTAACTTCAGGAAGATCAGGATTTTTCATAAGGAAGATGGAATGGTTCCCCACATCCCTGCAACTTGTTTTGAGCATATATGATACTGTCATGTGTATACAGCATGGATATAAGAACACTTCTTCAACCTCTTCCTTACTGTCTACCCAGGGAATGGTGATGAAAATTTGGAATAAGGAAAAATTGTTAAGAAAATTCACACCTTTCTGACAGAACTACTCTGATGAATGGCTATTTAATAACATAAATGTAGATATTCCATGTATATGTATTTTAATCTCCCTGAAAATATCTTTAGAGAGGCACCCAAAATACATAATCTTATTCCCTAAGTTTTATTAAATCTCCTTTTCTTCTCTTGAAGCTATATTTTATGTCTTTGTTTCATTCCTTTCACACTACTTCAAATAATTCCACAAGTGTAGAGCAGCAAACAAACTTTACTTTCTGGCTAAAAATGGAAAGTTACATTGCATTCTAATTACATATACATCAAGATTTTGTAGTTTCTGGGGTTTTTTTCTTCTCTGCTGATAGTTTCAATGTCTTGCCTGTTTATTACTCTCTGAGCATGGCAGAAAAAGAGGGTAATTACTTGGCCTGTGTGCATCTCCAGCACACAAAGTCAGAAGCTCTTTGTTCCAACTCTCATTGCTTGTGCCTGCAGTAGAAAGAGCTGGAGACAAAATGTTTTCTAAGAAACATAAAATGAGACAGTGAAAACCATGAAACACGAACAGAGAAGTAATTTGAAAAGGCAAAACTATGGAATGGCTGAGGGACAGAGCTTATGTCCTAGGATCAGAGGCAAGGTCAACAAGTGGATATGAGGGTGGGCATCTGTTATAGAGTGCTCAGTAAAGACAAGTAAATGGGAAAATACGTCTTTAAACTACTGGAGGAAGCCCAGCCCTGTGATTGCATGTGCTAGTTCTCATTGAAGGCAGTTGAAGTTAGCCCTGCTTTGAGCAAGGTCTAGTCCAGATGACCTTCTGAGATCCATTCAAACATAAATTATTCTATGATTTCTTTCCCATGAAGTGGAAAAAAAAAATCATCTTTTTATATTATTTTCTGTGCTGAGTTTTAGAAGATAACTCATTGGCAACCAAACATCATTAAACTGCAGTCATCTCTAGAGACCAGACCTCTAACCTCAGAGTAATTACCACGAAGAACAAACCAGAACACTGTAAATGAGACCAGATTATTCAGAGCATGGCACATCTTCACCTTTACAAGACATGCCTAGCTTTCTTGGGACTGCAGCCATCAATACTATTACCTGGAACTTGTCTTACATGCCCTGTATGCATGACAGCTTTGTTATACCTACAGTGGGATGGGATTTTCTTATCTGAGCTTTAAGAATTTAACTGACAGAAATTAAACTTTGCCTCTTGTGTCATATGAAACAAATTTTCTAATGCTCAGAAAAACAGGATGAATCTACATTAGCATGCTAGTGCATTTTTTAAGGGCATAGCTTGTGCATCCTGAGCTATAATGAATATATTTTTTTGTATCACAGCAGAGTCAGAGTATCTGAACTAAATTTGGGTTTGGATGAAGCTAAGACAAAATGTTTTCTTCAGGATTTCTTCTTTTTAAATTACAATGAAAATTGATCCACAGGATCAGATACAGCTAATTCTAAGTAACTCCCACTGCAAAAATATGTGGCACAAACACCTGGGGTTCAGCTCTCTGTTCATTCCATGCACCCTTTTTGCCAGGACTGCACACTTGCTAATGGGGACATAAGCTTTAATAAAAACTAAATGTCTGCTTATTAGTGAACAACTTCATGAAGTTTTAAGCACCAGAATTGTATATGTTTGAGTTTGAAAACTCTATAGATGGTGTGGTGGAGTAAAATATCCATAGTGGTTAAATAATATTGTCACAAAATGTTGGCATATCTGACTGTTGGATATGAATATACTCTGCATGTTTATGTTGTTGTATTTCTGTCACATATTGATATTTTGTTTTTCTTGCAAATATTTCTGCTACTAGAAAGCACTGGACAGAACTACAACTATGAAACTGAATTTTTTTTCACTTTTCAGGTAACACAGCTCCATCTGTTTTACAGGAGTCTAATACTTTCCATATTGGTCTTGTTTGACTAGACTGTTTATTACACTACATGTACAGAACTATTAAAAATTAAAACTATCTTTATTTTTGCTTTCTCTCCATAAGAATTTGCATACAAGATTCATATCACATTATCTGAAAAGCTTTAAGTGGTATCATATCCTTCACCTGTAAAGTCAGAAGCATTTGTTTGACTATAGATAACTTCCTACAACACAAAAGTTAAAGTGTAAAGCCCATTATGCTGATAGTTTACAACCCTATGAATAATATGACACAACACTGGGAAAATGGGAATCTTCTTCCTAAACAGGTGTCAAGACTCATTTTTCACGGGTATTCAGCATTTAGTAGTACACTCAGTGGTGTTGAATCTGGAAAAGTATGCACACCACAAAGGGCTAATCAGCGAGCAGACATTCTTGAACTCTTAAATTCAGTTGCATTTCCTTCATCAACTCCTACTTGACTCCAACAAAAAAAAATTCCTTCCTTCCTCTCTGGAGCACTAAGCCTGGTTCAGTTCTGCCATTCTTCTTTTCACTTCATCTCCCTTCTGTATCCTCTGTCTCTCGCCATTACAAAGTCCATCCTTCTTTTATTTGATGTGAGGCATCACTCAAAGTACCCTTGTTGCTGTTGCACCTATTACACGAAGAACAGAGGGACTCAGAAAAGTGCTACTGAGATTTAATCCAAACATTGCTGGGGTGTCTGCATAGACCAAAACCTGCTCAAAAGAGATGAGAACTTCTGTCTGCTAAGCAAAGCAGAATCAATCTTACTGCCATCAGTAACTCAGAGGTGGGGGGAGAGCAGAGCATGTCACAGCCTCCATCTCTCACACCCTCTCAGGAGCAGCAACTAAAGCAAGCCCAGAATTTTAAGTCTCAGTGTTACAGACTCCCTTGTTTTTCCACCACATTCTCTTCCTTTGGTAGGACCATCCAGGTCCCAAATACTAATATCTGGCATAAAAATGAAGTGATTTTTTTATCACATATCCAAGAGCACTGGCTTTGAGAATTACCTTAATAATTTTTTTTTAGGTCCTGCTGGATTAATATTAACCAAGGAAACTGTTGCTTCTGTGTGATTTTAAGTGTACCTGTTTACAGTCCTACCTACTGTTAAAAGATTTTTGGAAAAGTGAGTAGACATGAATTAAAAAAACCAAGGAATCTTTAATTAATTAAACAAATATAAAAATACGTAGTTGAAATTATTATTCAAACACAAAATGTTTCTCTTCATCCTGTGTGACAGCACAGTTTAGGATGGAATTAAAGGCTTGCTAGTGCTCTATCTTTTCCCAACACTGATGTGTATCATATGGCCCCAGAGGCAGAGGACATTCCTAAGCAGAGCCAGCAGCTGCATAAAAGGTTCATCCAAAGCAGAAGCAGCTGCATGTCTTCATAAACACTGGACACTAGCACTGCTTTCCAAATCTGGCTTCACTATTCCCAGCTGAGGAACTTCCTACCCATGCTCTTGAGATCTGTATTTCCATCCCCTCCCACCTCTCTTGCAAGTTCTCTTGTGCCAGCTCAATTACTTCTGCTTGCTATATTCTCCCTTACATGCTTCCATCTCTTTCCACAGCTCTCTAGTACTTTCTGAATTTTTCTAACCAACTAAGCAGTTTCCATTCTGTTTCTAGCTACCATTTACTTATCTGTAGCTGTGCATTTAGAAAAAAAAAAAAACAAACAAAAGAACTGCCTATGTTTCACCTATATGACAGAGAAATGGAAAACTTCTTTTATATATTCTTGAACCTTAGCTAGAACCTCTAGGTGTTTTGGTAGCATGCAAAATAGTAAGTTAAACACAATGGCTTCTAAAGATGAGTTTGAATGATGAGTAGGAATAGAGAAATTTATTTAAAAGACTGTGCCAGATCAAACGTGATGTGTACTGGAGAACGCAGATTGCAGTTGTTGTTTGTGGTGTGTGAGAACACTAAAACTAGGATCTGTAAAACAGCATCTGCAGTTTATGATTACCAAGGTTTCAGCCCAGTCAACAGCCAAGCCCCACACAGGCATTAATTCACTCTCCCACCAGCAGGACTGGGGACAGAATCAGAAGGGTAAAAGGGAGAGAACTCACGGATTGAGATGAGAGCAGTTTAACAAGGAAAGCAAAAGCTGCACACACCAGCAAAGCAAACCAAGGAATTTATTCACTGCTTCCCATGGGCAGGTATAGGAAAGCAGGGCCCCATCACACATAACAGTAGCTTGGGAAGACAAACACCATCACTCCAAATATTCCTCCCTTCTTCCTTCTTCCCCCTACTTTATATATGAGGTCTGGAATATCCTTTTGGTCAGTTGATAAATGTGTTACATGAGAAATGACAGAAAAGACAACACTTAGACCTCAAAAAATCTAATTTTTGAGTGGTTTTCAAGGTTCTGCACAGTGCCAAGGACCATTGTAATTTTTCTCAGGCTACATACCATTTCTTTCTTTAAACCCCACATTTGGCAAATTGCACCTTTGATGGTTCTTCATCTTGCAAGCAGTCTAATAGTCCCCATTATTAAGAACGTTAGAGCCTCAGGAAGCAATAAGAAATGATCAGTTCAGTAAGGTGAGTCCATCCACAAGACAAATTAATGAATCCCACATGGTCTATGAAATAACTAAAGGGCATATAGCAGTGGATGGGTGAGAGTGAATCTCTCTCCCTTTACACATAACAATTTTTAAATTCTCCAGGAAGCCCAGAAAATGATGCGCGGTACCAATGTTTAGAATAAAGAATTCATCAGGAAAACCATGGGTTTTTTGGTCTCTGAATCCTTTGAGAAAGGGTAATTTTGTCTTTGAATCGTCATGTATTGTGAATTATAATTACTTCCTTGTTGACTTCCATGTTCACTACGTAGGTTAGGCCAGCCTGGAGGACAAAGGAAAACTTAGAATGACTGTACTGTGAACAGAGCAATGGCTGTCAGCACAGCATCTTTTCTGTTTATATTGAAACCCTGCTGCAATTTGACTTCATTAATTTGACTTAGTTAAGGCTAGGTTTGAAGAATTTCAAGGTTTTTTCCACTAATAAAGGAAGGGAGACATTTACTTGCCTCAAAGCTAAGCACTACACTATTGTGACAGGGCTAGTCACCATTAAGTCTGTCAAAGGGCATGGGAGAGGAGGAAGGTGTACAGCCAGTCTAGGCATAAGTGATGGGAGTGCTGCCCACCAAGAGCAGTCTCCTGGCCCCGGCATCTGGCAGATCTGTCTGCCCCAAAAGCCAGATCTACAACATCTGCATAAAGCATAGTAGAGCACTTTCATTCCAAGTGAGCAGAAGTCATGTCAAATAACCAGATGCTGAGGTGAGTAATTAGTAGCTATTAAGGGTTTTTTTCAACTTATGTTTTTATTTTCTTTGGGGAGGGGTTGACAAAAAGGTAGAAGGTCTGAAGTGCTTGGATGTTTTTGCAGGGTTAAAAGACAGAAGTGGTGTGATTTATTAAAAATCTTTTGACAAGGAGTCTGAAAGTTTCTGAATGTAACAGACCTTGGTGCATTCCTCTTTGTCCCTCTCCCCTCTCCAGAGCAGTCTGTCCATGTACAATCTCGCAATTACAATTTGAAACCTGTTAGGAAACGCATTTACACAGAATACAACTTCTGTCCCCTACCAAGGATATGGTACAACACACAACTCTGAGGTAAGCCCAGATATGGTGTTACAACACACTGGCAAAGAGAGCTGTATGGACAGGACTGCTGGACAGCTTCCCACTCACTGTGGAGTGGAGGCACGCACACAAGGAGTGTTCATGGCATATGCAAGACCTCACGAACATACAGTATCCCTTAGTCTGTGCTGATTTGCTCTTCTGACCTTGTCCTTAGAGATGTTTCTTACATGGGGGATTAGAAGGATCACTGATTACCAGCTTATTGCCAGATGCAATTCAAGCCATTGGCCACCACTTGTCTCAGAAACTTTCCCATTGTATGAAAGCCAAAATGTTTGAAAGTGTTCAGATCAAACAGCACAAATATCTACGTACCTGGAGATAAGGACAGTTCTTCTGAAGGAGGAATGTTGAGAGATGTACTTTTCAATTTCATCAGAACCACTTTGGCACCTTGCACTGTTTTTTGAGAGCCTTACGTAGTACCACTTTTGTGCCTTGTTTTACTAGCCAGCTGGGAGAGATATGGAACTTGAGCCTTTTATAATACTGGTGCTGATTAGCAAAAGATGAAGACACTTAACTCTTTTTTGCAGCTAAAAATAAATGAGACAACAAAACCAGGAGTTATGTGTCTACAGCAGAAAGAAACCTAAATCAAACACTCACCCAGAGCAGCACTGCCAAAAGCAGTCTCAAGAATTTTGTGATTTGTGAATCTCTGGGAGTTTCTGTGAGATTTGCAAAACAGATTCCCTAATTATTTTGCAAAATGAAATGTATTTCTGATGCCTGTCAGCCTGGAAGCCTGGCTGAACCATTTCCAGCACCCATGAGGGCACCGTTAGGACAGAAACAGTCACAGAAGGGCTTAGGAGGTATTGAGTAAAGTTCCTTTGGTTGGCTAGCAAAAATGCCCAGGTGCTTCAAGAGCATCTCAGAAATATGTGAAACATGGAGAGAAAAGCCAATTTCTTTCATAATACTTGTCTCCTTTTGACTTTCTTGTAGTTTTGCCTATTTTTCGCATATTCCTATATCTGTGTGCACATGTCCAAGCTTAGCAAACATAAACATATTGTTTCCTCAATAGCATTAAAAAAAAGGACAAAAGCTTTAAAAAGCTTTTCTCAAATCTCACCACCACCATGCACAGTGTTTTAGGTTATCTTTTTCTCTTTTTTTGTCAGCCATAATCAGAATCACAGAGTATTCTGCGTTGGAAGAGACCCACAAGGATCATCAAGTCCAAGGCAGGACATCCACAAGAGTCACACTATGTGCCTGAAAGTGTTGTCCAAATTCTTCTTGAACTCTGTCAGGCTGATGCTGTGACTATGTCCCTGGGGAGTCTGTTCCAGTGCCCAGCCACCCTCTGGGTGAAGAACCTTTTTCTAATATCCAACCTAAACCTCCCCTGCCCCAACTTCAGGTCCTGCCACTGATCACCACAGAGATCAGTGTCTGCCCCTCCTCTTCCCCTCACAAGGAAGTTGTAACTGCACTGAGGTCTCCCCTCAGTCTCCTCTTCTCCAGGCTGAACAGACGAAGTGACCTCAGCTGTTCCTCGTACAGCTTCCCCTCAAGACCCTTCACCATCTTTGTAGCCCTGCTTCGGATATTCTCTAATAGCTTTATATCTTTTTTATATTGTGGCACCCAAAACTGCATACAGGACTTGAGGTGAGGCCGCCCCAGTGCAGAGCAGAGTGGGGCAATGCCCTCCCTTGCCCAGCTGGTGATGCTGTGCCTGATGGACCCCAGATTATCACATCTGTAAAAGACTAAATCAATGCCTGAGAAGAGCTGCCTTTAAACCACCTCCTCCTGTTTCTAACACACAGACCCGTGCAAACATACAAATGCATGGACAACAGCTAGGATACTGTAGTGAGACCAGCTTTAGTCCTGCACATCTGATTGCACTTATTCCTGTGTTATCAAAAAATCAAAATAATAGGACAAAATGAAATATACTTTTGAAACCAAAAAGGACAGGATGTTGGGAGAAGGGGTTGGGGATGAATGAGGGAAAATCAGGAATGAGATATTTGGGGCAAGGGAAGCATCTGGGTAATTTTGCCAAGGAAAGCAAAATAAGTCAAAAACATTCATCAGGATGTATTAGAAGTACATAAGTAATACCTCGCCTAAATCTTTTCCTGGCTTCCAGTGCTGTTGGAAAACATTAGCTGTTCTTCGTCATGTCTGCTAAACACATTCTTGGGGGAGAAGGAGGGCAGTGAAAAAAAAAAAAAGAGCAGAGAGTGAACTTAATCTTGGAATCCTGAAAAAGTCGCCTGTGTGCTTTTTCTAGCCTCTGGTACAGCAAACCAGGTTGCCATGGTAAAATGGGTCAGAGCAGTAAGCAAGTTAGCTTGTGCAACAAAATCAGACTCCTGGTGCAGTGATGGGAGGCAGAGGCCAAAGCACACAGTAATCTAGAGCTGAATCTAGGTCACTGGGGTGCTTTGTAGCTGCAGCTGTCCGTGTGGGACTGTGATCTCCGGCAGGGCTCACAAAACCATCCTGACGGCTGGGCTCCTGCTCAACAGTTACGGATGTACTGGGGGAGCTGTTGCTTTGTCTCCTTCAAAAACAAATTATAATTTTAGATTTTAAATTATGGATGCATATGCAGGCAGCATGTGTCTGTGTGTGTATTATGTATGCACATTTATTTTAAAATAAGACATACTCAGCAGGCACATGGCCCATATTTTGGGAACCCATTACACAAATTAACATTCACACTCCAAATGATCATTGTCACATATTTATGGGAACTGTGCATCCCACTCCATGAAGGCTATAAAGATCTGCAAGCAAACATAAGAAATCTCTTCTCCAGCATACCTAATGAATTCCCCCCCCGTCAGACAAATGCCCTCCCAAAAAGCCTGGGAAAAGAAAAAAGGCTTTGGAGAATGTCAGGGAGGTCGTCCCACGGTTCAGTCTCTCACATCCCCCTACAGACATATGCTGATACACCCATCCTTGCAACAATCTATTATTATCATTCACTATTCTGTCACTGTTAAAAAACAACCAATGCCCCCCCCCAAAAAAAAACCCAAAAAAAACCTCAGAAAAACCCCAACAATCAGTTAATAAAAAGCCAAAGAATGGGGCCAAATCAGGAGCAGAAGTAAACCAGCATACCCCCTGCTGATGCTGATGCTGATGGAATTACACAGGCTCAGAGTTTAGTCTTACATACAGACATGGTCCTTGCCCACAGGGGGATGAAAAATGACCCATAATGGAGATTCATATGGAACACAGGAAAGACCTACTTCTACGAGATGAAGTTGCCAGCTCTTTGGAGTATGAGGACTATTATATCACTGTTTTTTTCCGCCTATTTTTTTCTTATGTTTAGAAATTCTGCCAGGCAGAATTTCCTATATTTGCCTAGGATTCTAGGCTATACAGAAGAGATTCTGGATACATCCCCTGCACATTGATGCATCAGCTTTCAGTGCACACAGAACAAGCCTAGAGCTCCACACCAGATCTACTGTGTATGCAGTGATTGACTCCATAACAAACACACAGTGGGTCTGAAGCTCCCCAGAAGCCTCCTGGCACATGGCATATGTGCTGAATAATTCTTATCCTATATACACTGAAGGTCTGGCACACTAAGTGTCAAATATGTCACTCTCACGTGTCACGTGAGAGTGTAGAAATCTGTCATAAGCATATAGTAACGCTAGGTAGAGATGTTAATGAAATGATGAAATATGAACCTTTTCTATTTGGATTTAGGACAGTATTGGACAGATGAATTTTCCTTCTCACAACCACAAGAATTTAGACATTTCCACTTGAGACAGCTGCACTGGACAAAACATCCCTCAATACCATTTGGTTTTACTCAGGTCACAGGTCTCATACTCTGTCATGACATTTTGCCCATTTCCAGTGATTGTGAGGGCAGAGGAAGGACAAGGGACAACAATAACTTGGAGTCTCAGAATCAGTGTCCACCTACATAAATCACAATGACAATGAAGTTCCTGCCCTCCATATCCCACATTTTAACAGGGATGACTGAGATTAGAAATGTGTTAGGAATAATTTAAAATTTAGGCCAAGAGTAATCCATGACAAGGTCAGCATCCAAAGACAGATGAGGCACCAGTGCTTATTCAATTAACTAAATAGTTAAAATCAATTGTGTTTTTCTTGAAAAAAATTCAAAATGCATATTTTTTTGGGGATGGCATTTCAGCTGTTATACAGGAGGAAGGTGTACAGCTGATGGTCAATGCTTTGAACTGCATCTGACAAGAAGTTGGCAACCAGAGTGAGCTGCCTGCCCCCCAATGTGAGAAACACCCCAAAGGACATGGTCAGAGGAACCAACCAGCACAGACTGTGGACAGACAGTGTGCATTTGCAAGCTCTCAGACATGCCATGAGCATGGCTTCTGTGCACGCCTCTACAGCTGTCTGAAAAGCCAAGATGAAATATGTACGGACCATATGTCAAATGTCAGTTTGTAAGCAAAGTGAAATCTCTCATTTCCTCATACAGAACTGCTAACGTGATCCAAAAGCACTGGGCAAATGCCCATTCTGCTGAGCAGCTAGCACACATAGCTTGAAAATGCTGGAGGTAGAGGTGCACATTATATACAAGCAATATGACATATTCCTTCAAGAGGAGAGTAGCAGAAAGCAGAAGAAAAAGAGTAAAAAAATGTCAAGAGAGGTTAAAGGGTGGTCCTCTCTCTTGATAGTCACTCACAAATTCCCTTCTCTTAGCAATAATGAAGACTGTATACATTCAAAAGGCCTTGACTCATTCCATCACATACAGTTCATCTCTTCTCTAATTTCCACAGCAACTTGTCTTTAGTCCTTCAGCATTCTTATTCTTGATTATTCAATGATACTTGAATAGTTCTAATAACTCATCTGATACAGACAGGAGACAGAAATATTTGTCTATCAGGCGTTGTCTCTGCAAAGCAAACAAATACCACTCCATTCAAAGGGGACAGTCAAATTCATCATTGGTGAAACATTCTGCATATAAGGTTTATGTGTAATGACCACCAGAGCAGACTCATTTAGAGATATCCCTAGCGATATAAAGATCTGCTATTGTGCTGATAAAATTCTTTTCATGCCACTGATACTTTAATAGTTAGCTCCAGAATGACAGGCACTGAGACCAGGCAGGCTTGGAGACTTACCTGGACAGACATGAAGGGAGAGGGTTGTGATTTTGACACCAGAATTGTATAACCCACCATAAAATTTGTCATTTGACTTTGATTGCATAAGTTCTGAAGGTATCTTACCTATAACAGCAAGTCTATGAAAAACTGCACATAAACCAGAGGAAAACAAAACAACAACAACAAAAAGGATCTAGGAAAAAAAAAAGTTCATTTCCTAACTCTGACATGCATATAATTTTATACTTGAAAATAGATTTAGTCTTCCTGTTTCCAAAAAAGGTAGTAAATCACAGGCTCAGGGGACTACAGAGACATGTACCAAGTGGAGGGATGGCAGGGTGTGGGGAGGGAGGAACTGCTTTACAGGCAGAAAAGAAACATTCCATGGAAGTAGCACTGCCAGATAAATCCCCTGTTGCAGAGTCTGTCTGCACATTCCACTGCTAAAGGGCTGTGAGTTGTCGATAAGGGGTCGTTTTCCTACACCTGGACAAACAAGCGATTCACAGAAGAGAGCTAATTAACTCTGCCACATAGTGAAGGATCTGAAGTACCTGACACACTTTTGTCATGATCCCTTCTCTGGGCAGGGTGGAGTGGGTGTTGACTGACAGAGGGCTGCAGAAAAGGCTGTCTGATAAAAATTACTCTTTTAACTGATTTTTTTTCTTACTTTATGTTCTGAAAAATATTTTTAAAGGAAGGAAGGAAGGAAGGAAGGAAGGAAGGAAGGAAGGAAGGAAGGAAGGAAGGAAATTATCTAGCTGGCTAAATAACTACCTATGCAAAGGGTTTTTTCAGGCCTTATTTAACGTACAAATTGGACTTGCATAAATGTCTATTGATAACACTTTTAGCAGTGCTCAGGTACTGATGAAAACACACCTTGTATGCCAAAAGATCATCATCATAACAGCAATATCATATATGTGGTCTTCTTAAACAGAAGAAAAATAGAAACTCCAAACATTTGTAAAGCACAGGGAAACTCAAGAGTTCATGTCCTGGTCATTTAGTAAAGAAGGCATTCCTCCACTCTTGTTACTCAGAATGAAATAACAAAGAGGTTAATTTTACTACTTTTTTAATTACTCCCTCTGTGATGGATGCAAGCACATGCATTAATACTTTCCAGATTGAAGTTCCTGACTGCTCATCTGTACAACATATACTGCCTCAACAATGGCCTTATGAATTTCATCAAACAAGTGTTGGCAGCTTCCCACTTAATCACTTAGTATAACTGTGGACTCTTGTTTACTGACATCAGGGAATGCCTTAACAGAGAAACTATTGCCTCATACTTCTTCACATACTAATGGGGGTGTAAAAAGCCAAACATCTGATGTAGGCTTGTCTCCCTGGAATGCATTAGGGAAAGACAAGTCCCTCAGTCAGTAGAAAGGATTAAATCCCCTTCTTAGAAAAGGAACATTTTGGAAGAACTTTGGAGCTCTCCACAGCTCAGGCAAATGCCATTTCAATAGGTTCTTCAGGAAACAGTTTAGAGAGTTCTCTCTGAGTACATTAAAAACTAATTCTTCCACTGGGTAAATATGTAAATTATGGGTATGACATCTGAATCATTTTGACATTGTAATTGAACACAAGGTCATATGGAGGCAGGTATTTGTTTCTTGAGTGTGATTTCCAGTCTCCTCAAACATCTTGCTTTGGAACCCTTCACAGGCTATGAGCTAAAGCAGTAGCCTGTTGTTAAAGCATTTGAAATAAGAACGTTAAAGCAAACAGGTCTTGGCATGCAGAATTTTAGTTTGAATTGTGCAAGATAAAATAATGAACATTTTAAATAGAAATACCTGAGGTAAAACAGAATGTCTGGCAAGGTAACTGGGGAGGAAGTATCTCATAACATCCATGTGGAAGTCTCCAGCTGTAACACAAACTTCCTTAGCTGCTCAGTAAGTGACTAAAGTTACAAACATTTATATCACAGTTAATTTACTTTCAACTGTAGTTTGGAAAGCTCTTGCTCTCTTAAATGATGCTGCTAAATGTCAAATTTACAATTTTGGAAAGTTATTGTCAACACTTTGTTATATGTGAATATTAATCAATTCTAAATTGCAATGGCTTCCATAAAACTTCGGTGGATGTCAAAAGAAAAAAAAAAAAACACTTCATCTTCTATGATACTTTAATAAATAAAAAAAAGAAAAAAGAATGGTTTTCCACTTACAAAATAAAATGCTGCCAAGAGCTACATTCAGCTAGTAAGCATTTGTTTCAAATGGATACGGGGTCCTGTCATATGATGAGGGAATATGACATTTGATAATCTTATTGGCACATGTCGGTTTAGCATGGCCAAGAAACACAGAACAGTCTCCTAGCAATAGCCCTTTTCACCAGAGCTGTGGTGCCTAAGAAAATTAAACATCCAAAGAGAACAATCATAGCGAAAAATCTGACAGTTTTATGAGGGAGGAATGTGGTGGAGAGTGATAGAGTTGTCTGTAACACTTCCAGAATTTCCTGGAAGCACACTTTATTGATCAGAAGCTGGAGTCAATAAGCTCACTGAAGATCTGAAAGTGCTAAACCAAGTCACTGAAAATGAGTGAAAGTACCACAATCAGCCCCATGTATTTATTGATTCAAGAGACAGGGCTAACATCTGACTACCAAAAGCCAACAGTGACTTCAGCCACTCTTTCATAACAGCAGCTAAGAAAGTGCAAGGAAGCAAGAATTGCAACATGAAAGAACCACACAAAAGAGGCATGAGTCAATTATAACATGGGATATCAAAGACAGCAAAAATAAAGGCTGGTAGCAGATTAACAAGCTTGAAACATTAGAAGATTGTGTTAAAACCAGAGAGACAACTCTCAGAGATAAGATAAAGGTAACTGACGAAGAGACTATAAATATCACTCACAATGTGGTGTGATCAATAGGGAAAATGACCCAGAGTGAACATACATCAAAGACCAGATGCCTTCAGAATTTAAGTCCATTTTCTCTTGAGAGACTTGATAAAACAAAACAAACCAAAAACAACCCAAAATTTAAAAAAGAGCCAAAAGACTTAAAAAAAGGACAGTATTTATATGTCATGGTAGAGGAGATAAAAGGTTTAATAGTTGAAAATGCTTTTTGAAGGACAACTATGTGGGGAAAAAGGTATCAGATTGATAGCAAGAAAGGATAAAAATAAAGCTTTTTGTTTCTTAGATTATAATTATGGAGTGATATAATGAGTTAGGGATAAAATCAAACAAATGAAAGCACAGTCAATCTTCAGAGCAAGGTTTTATCTGTGAAAGACTCAGAAAATGACAGTAGTTGGAATATAGTCAAAATGGTCAAGAATAACAACATATTAAGAACTGTTAATGCTCCCCTTGAATATTTATTCAGAGAAAGGAAACAAAGAATGAGCTAACACAAAGACTAGGGAAACTAAATCACAGGACGATAAAGAGATCTGGAAAACCTCCAAAGAGAAGAGGGTTGTCAAATATCAAATGACTGTAACCTAAAAAACATTATCTTTGATAATCTGCTGTAGACTTAACAAAGTTCACTAACACTGTGTTAATAAGTATCAAGAAATAAAGATTTTGGAGAATGTGTATAAAATAAAATGCCCAGGTTTATATAGAATTTGAAGACCTATGAAATGTTCGTCATAGGTATCATTATGTTATGTTTGGGACTATCAAGAAATCTTAGACAATACATAATAATTTTTTTGAAGCAAGAAATTAAGGTAGGAAAGAGCAGGGAAGCTTGTTACATTTTCGTAGGGAGAGTGCCTAACTTAAAAAATAATTCTCTACTATTACAGGAGCAGACTAATTTGTTGCCATTTTCTGTCTCCTCCTTTTCCCTGGATCCAACATTCATCTGGTAATTCAGCAAGTCAATTCAAATCATTAAGATGAAAGAATACTAAGCTGGAAAAATATGGTGGTTTACCTTATTTAATAAGTTGAATCCATTAATCAAGTAACAAACTAGAAACAGATGGCACAGACTATCCACAGAAGGTAAAGAGAAGTTCTAGATTTTGTTGTCAGGAGCCATACTCTGAGAAAGACCAATGTATCGAAAATTTCAGACAATAAAAGTATATTATTCTATGTAGACTTGAGAACTGGTCACAGATTAGAAGAGAAATACACAAAATAAGATGGAATAAAATTAGTAAATTTAAAAGCAAATTATTGTGGGAACACAAAGAACTTAAATAGCATGTGAGATAACCTAAAAACAATTTACACTAAATGAGAAATCAAACATAGGGCATAGCTGAAAGTCTCAGTGTCTTTAGGGTGGGGCTCCAAGTTAAAAAGACACCAAATAGGAATCTCTAGAAAAATTATACCTGCAGTTTAGTCTTCTTGACTGATTCCAGAGACCATGAAGAAATCATGTGGAGCATAACCCAGCTGCTCTAACCAGGAGCTGCAAAAGATTGAAGACGTATCCCCTTGGCCAGAAAAGATAACAGCAAATTTTGAGAGACAGTTCACATCTAGGGTGCCCTGTACCAGGAAAGAGGAGAAATAGAAGGTCAAAAATGAAAGACACATCTTCACTAAAAGCAAAAAGCAGGAAACTGTTACTGTTGGCTATTACATTGCAAATATAACCAACTGAACTAAGCAGTGTTAAGAAAATGGTTAACAAAGAGCTTTATTAGAGGCAAAAGTTTTGTGAGAGCAGCAGTGTCGAAGGAAATGTCACCAACTGAAATTTACCTGATTTTTTTAAATGATTAGTGCATGTTTTCAGTGAAATGGAAGTAGAAATGACAGTGCTTGCAAACAGTCAAAGGGATATATTGATACAAAGTGGGTGCAAGGTCAGAAAGACTGAATGCAAGGATAAATAAACTGTAGAGATAGCAACAGCAAACACAATAAATGAGGAGTCAGACACAACTCAAAGGCATCAGGCTGTGGGGTATCATGTCTTGTAAAGAAAGCAAATGTCTCCCAGAGTCCATATGATCTTCTGCAAAAATAACAGAGATCAAAATTACAGTCTGTCCAAGAACAGAGACTGGAGAATAAAGCTCTGATTGTGAGGCAGAGACAAACCGCTATCTTACTTATCTCTTGTAAATGATTGCAGGAGTCTGTAAGATTTGTTCAGTTTTGTTTTTATTTTTTCTTAGTGATACAACAAATGAAGGAAGAATGAACTTCAAAATAAACAGTAGAATTGATTACAGTGTAAATTCTGGAAGCACACACGAATATATGGTGACACACAAATAAACAGCGACTTGCCTGGCTCAAAATCAAAACGAGTCTTCACTTACATAGTAAGCATAAAATGAACCCATGTGGTGAAGTCATACAAGCACTCCTGTACAAGAATAAATACAATTGAAACACCTCAGAATAATGAAACAAGATTTTTCTTGCAAGCTTCTTTTGAAGAATAGTCTGCAAATATGTAAAATCAAAGGATAACCCAAACCAAGGAAAGATCTTTAGGTACTCAGAAGTAGCCTCCTTCAGAGGATGACCCAGAGAAGCTGATGGAGTTTGTTATCCTGAAATACAAGACAGAAAACATATCTCATGCCTTTGTTGTCTAGAGAACTAAGCTTTTTCAAGAGAAAATTGTCCTTGATGACTAACATTTAAGTCAGATTGTCTTTTTACTACAGCTTTTTATTACATGTCAACCAAAAATACGTGAATAAAGAAAATATGAGTTAATAGTCTTTTCGAACAATTAAGGTAGGATTCTCTTCTTGGAGATTTTAAAAACTTGAGAAGATATATTGGCATGATATAAGGCCTCACCTCCCTGACATAACTTTGAAGTTAGTCCTGCTTCATGCAGGATATTAGTCTCCATGTCCCCCAGAGGTCAATTATGACCTAAATTATTTTGTGATCAAATGATTTTGTGAGCTATAGGAACTTGCAAAGAAGAGATTTTAAACTCATTGATCTTAGGAAAATTGAAAGAGAAAATAATGCAGTTTGGAAAGAATAAATAAAAATAGTTTGTTTCTGTAATACATGTTTCATTCACCTTTCCAACTAAGTAAGCTAATACATCACATTTCAGTAAAAGAAAAAAAGAAAAAAAAACGGAAAAAAAGTGTCTCTACTCAGAAAGACTGTAGAAGACAGTTTATGGCATCTGGATCTTATCCATTAACTTTTCTCTTAGGAAAGACTCTTGGCCATCAAGTTGTAGAATATTTCAGTCTTTTCTCTTAATTTTCCACTTTCAATAAGTGCATTTTGGACAACAGAAACCCAGGTGTTGCATCAGAATATAAACTAGCCAGGTATTACTTTATTACTTTTAGATTTGCTACCTTTTGCTTTGATTTTGAAGAATTTTACAAGGTGGAACAATGCTATCTCTGGAGCAGGGTAATTACAAGGTGAGTTTATCACAGTATCTAAGTTCTAGGGCCTATACTGTGTTATTTCAATGGGAAAGATAGGGGCTTAACAGCTCTCTGCCTTTTTTTCTTGATTTGAAATAGTGTTGAGAACAGAGATGTAATTCATGACTCATTCAGTACATAGAAGGACTTACTAAAGCCTTTTAATTCTTAACTGAATCTAGTCATTAGGAATCTCATTGTATGTCCTGGTTTCAAAACAGAGTTTCCTGTTCTGCTAAGAAAACTTCATGAGGAATTTGTGTAAAGTGAGGTAATTCATGTCACTCTCCTCACAAATAGCAAAGATAATTCCCTGTCAAAGACGTATTTGCACATCTCTCTGGTCAGGGTGTGCATCAGGGCAGTCAGTCACTGAAACAGGCTCCCCAGGGAAGTAGTCACAGCTCCGAGTACAAGGAGTGTCTGGACAATGCTCTTGGTCATATGGTTTAGTCATAGGTAGTGCCATGAGGATCAGGAGTTGGACTCAGTGATCCAATTGAACCCTTCTAACTTAAGATATGCTTTAAGTCTTAGGATTCTGTGATTGGTACATGTGAAAATGCCTTGGATGTTATTCTGAAGAAAATTTCTTTGATGACTTTATTTGAACATGATCACTGTCCTCTTATTTTTAGGTCAACGAGGGCTACAGTTTGTCACGTTCCCTCTTTGATCTTACATCAACTACTATGACTGACTGCTCTTTTCCAAACAGTCTTTTTTTCCCTTCATTCACTTGGAACCTAATTGAATTTTAGAAAACAGTAAAGCATTTACACATTTTTAACATGCATATATTTTCTCAGTGTTGCTCCTCTCAGAGTAATGATTTCTGTCATTTCCTCAGATTAATTCCTTTCAATACCACAGGAATGCTGACTTTTTAAACTATAGCTTTATGTTGGTGCCTTTGATGCTATGTATACATGATATTTTTCATTCTCAGCATGATTCACAGAGATTCTTCCAAGGATGTTTAGCCTCAGAAATGATAGTTGTCATTCTTGTGAAATTAACCACATGCAAAGTAAAAGACTACACTTCTTATGGACAATTTATCACTTCAAAATAGAAATGAACTGGCCCAAACCAATGCTAAAGTTAATTTAATCATATAATGATTTGGTTTGGAAGGGGCCTTAAAGTTCATCTAGCTCCTGTCCTGCAGGCAGGGACATCTACCACTAGAAAAATGTAATTAGATTTAATGGAGCTACTCCAGGACTGACTTCAGCTCACTCTGTAAAACTATGAAGGAAAAAAAAGCTTAGCAGAGCTGCATTTTCTGCTATGTGAAATGGAGTGATAACAGTAGTACAGAAGTGGATGCATACAAAAAACAAGACAATTAATCATATATGAAGCTCCTACACATATTGAACTCCGAAAACATGGATCATATAGATAAATTTCTTATTTAGGTCAGAGTGCTACCTTATAAGGAAATTAGATTGGTAATAATCAAACTAGTAAAATAAAAATCAATCCTTGATAAAGACAAATGTACTCTATATCTGTCTCCAGCTGTCCTTGATGTTTGAATGAAACAAACATTGGAGGAGGTCGTTGGCGTGTGGAATAGAACTCGAGACTCCAGTTTTCCCCAGTCAAATAAATCAATGGGAGTAAGATTCCAGTTTTCCACAGCCAAATATATCTTTTGGAATAAAATTAGTCTTTTTCCCCTTCTGCCTTCTGCCTTCTCTCTTCTTCATTGAGTGAAGCAATAAAGCATTTCTATCTTTCTGATTACAAAGAAATGCCTATGCAGGAAGGTGAAATCAGCTTGAATATCTGTGCCCTTTAAATGCACTGAGGTCTCCTAGTCTAGAAGTCTCAAGATGACTGTCAGGAAGAATGTGAAAGGCAGAGAAAAACAGCAGTACCAAACTGAAGAAGGTATCCAATAATTTGAATTTGTGTCAGTATTACTCTGACCATCTAACAGAGAAGGAAGTTTACCTGTTTCCCACTTCCTTGTTGTGTGCTCTAACTATGATATACTACTGAATTGAGAAAAGGAGTACAAATGTGAAAACATCATTTGAAGCTTGTGATCATCTCTGCCCTTTTAGAGGATGGTTTCTGTGAATGTTTGCCACTAAAAGCTCCAACACAAAGCTCAGCAGGAGACTGTGGTAGGATGCAAAGAGGAGACTGGTGGCACAAACCAGGCACCCTTGGAGAGAGGCAGTTCTCAGCAAGTGCAGCAAATCCACTTGCAGAAAAAATTATAAAGATGCCTAGACTTTGAGGCATTCTCATTCACAATTGGATTCAACCTCTAATATTTAATCCCACCTCCCTGTCATTGAAGAATCTCAGTGGATATTTCATAGGAGAAATGAAAGGAGATGAGAATGCTTGGAAGCCTCTGATTCTTAGGGTCATGGAATTGTCTTTGTCTAGATTGTGTCCCCACTGCAGTGAAATTCTGTACCAACAGATGTACATTAAGCAATCTAAGTGTGCTTAGTTAAACTATCAGTCACTAAGCAATACTCTCTGAGGAATTTGAAGATCAGTGTGAGCTACAACCCCAGCATAAGATTCTCAAGTGGATTTTCTACTCTACCAGACTGTCCTGTGAAATTCAGGTTATGTCATTAGTAACAATTGATTATCATTAACCACCTTTAACCTCTAATGGTGACATCATCATACATTTCAACTATCAGCCCACTACAAATAGCTGCATAAAGTTCTGTAATATTCAGTTAATTATTCATGTAAACAAAATTTCAGTTAATTTATATATTTCTAAAAATAGAACAAGAATGCTACTTCCATTTGAATGAATTGTCCCAAAATACTTGAGCCTTGCTTACATGACAGTTTAGTGAAAGAACCATTCTCAAAGTATGAAGGAGGAAAAGACCTGGCAGCAATGCAGGCAAAAGTGACAAATGGCAAAGGCAGAGACAGCAGCAGTATCTCGGATGTGAGACATTCCACCTATGCATCATGAGCAGGGGCTTTGCTGCCAGCTCCTGCCTCTGACATGCCTCCCTCTCTCATCTGCTGCAAGCTATCTCCATGCTGTGTGCAGCCCCTGTTGCAGCCAGGGTGAGGAAAAGGCAAAACCCAAAAGGAAGAAAAAAGAGCTCTTTTGTGACTTTTTCTTTTTCAGCTTTGTGGGAGATTGAGACTGAGCTTTGTCACAGACTAGTAGCCTGTGACAGTGGTGTGGGGAGAGGAGCTCTCTCCAGGCAACAGAGCACAAAGGGAGAGAAAGAGTGGCTGCAATCAAATGCGGAAGGGGATGAAATATCTGCCTTGACTGTATTGTAAAATTAACAGGGAAATATGCTTCTTAATCAGGATGACCATCTATCTGTGATGGGTGACAAGCTTGTTTTAATGTTTCCTGTAAAAAAGACTTTGCAGGATTTTGAAGTTAACTTGACCCCCTACCTGGATTCTTCCTCTGACACTGCAAAGCCTTCCAGCACACTTTGCCTAAACTGTGTGTACACATCACCCACTGCAGAAGTTTCTTAGGTGGAAACCCTGCCACTGTTTACAGTTCACAGAAACACTGCCTGATAGTTTAGGACAGGAAGTGAAAAATGCCACTAAGCCAAATGAAACTAGAAGAGAGTTTATGTGGGAAGAAACTAATGAGTCAGACAGATATTTTGGAAGAGTTACTCATCTAAGAACTGTTAGATCAGTCCCTTAAGAAAGCAAGCTTAATACTGCTATGTTTTGACTTAATAAATGTTGACAACAGTGGGTAAACCTGCCATCCTGTTTAGGAATAAATGTGAGAATCTATCAAAATCCATTTGGGGAAAAAGATGGCTAAAATACCCACATACATTCCCCAAGAAACGGGAATGGGCCACTGTCCAAAAGGAAGACAACAACATGAGAGCAGATATTTTGCTGTAACTACTTTTATGTATGTTCAACTGTCTGTGAAATAAAGGAGAAAGGAGTATAAAAGCCAACCCAGAAGATGGAGTGGAGCTGGGCTGTGGGAATGTCCTGAAGGCACCACCTGAATGTGGTCTTACAGGACTGCGGGAGTGTGTGCCAAGAAGCAGCATGCTGTGATGCCCTGCAGCTGGAGAAGCAGAGACATGTGCTTTCAATGCAAATATAGCTCACCAGTGGAGTCTAGTTCCACCATCAATTTTACCTTTTGAGGGAAAAAACCTAGAAAAATGCAACATGTGTTTAACTACTAGAGTTAAAACAGGACAGCTCTGCTCTGATTAAAAAAGTGCCCTGAGATATTTTCCTTATCGCTAGTATTCAGTGTTTCTATTGCATTTACATAAGAGTGTTTATACTACATTTGATCCAAAAGATGACAATATGCAGCTGGTATTGCATCATGTTAAGAGGTTACATTATGTATGTGACATTGTACCAGAATAGGGATTTTTATAGAGGTTCGAGCATACTCTCATTAAATCCACAAATGAAACTCATTTGACTTCCAGTTCCAAAATCCAAAATCGTACTGAAGCTGCTTAGCAAAAATATGAACAGTTATGATTAATGAATTCTATGCAAATTAATTAAACAAAAATGTCATTTGGCCTGGAGATTCTGACCTCACTTTTATCCGCAACTGAAAGTACAATTAAGAAAGGATAAGAACTCACACAATTACATTCAAACAATTTTTTTCTGAAAATATGGGTTGACAAAATCAAACATTCTTCACAAAAATATCTGTCTGTGTTAATGACTTAATGATTTTCTTCCAGATACCCAGTAGTGACATGTGACAATCCTTAGGGCATCTCTTCAGCTCACAGCTCACTATTAAAATGCTCTAGTGAAATGGAAGTGGCTGTTAACTATCTTAACACATCTTCTATTTGAAAATCCTGCAGTGATTAACGTATTAACAAACACCACAACTCTGATAAGAAAGTTTTGCTTTCATGCGATGCATAAACTTCAGAACAATAAAATTATTTTACTCATGGGAGGTATCCTAAATCCTGTGCTAAGTAGTTATTACACACAGTGTTACAATACCAATGTTATAATACATCATGGTCGTGCTAGTGGAACCCACCAAGGATTCCCTGCCCAGCTGATGCTGTTATTCTCTTGAGGCTGTTTATTTGGTGAGACATGTCTGTTGAAGCAAGTCCTCATTTTGCGTTCTTCCAAAACCTTTTTTAGTGCCCTGGTGGTATCAAACAGTGCAGTTTCATGATAACACTATCACAGAACACAAAATCCAAAGTTGAGTCAAGTGTCACAGCATTCTAAAAAGCTAAGGGATGTGAATTTCTGGGCTGCTTTTCAGGAAGATAAGTCTGTGTGCATTTTGCTATCTATTTTGCACTCCTACACCTTCTTCTCCACTCCAGAACCAGCTTTCTGTGGTTGGTACTACTGTATTATGGTATTGTGGTTTTACATCAGTGTTTAGAGAAGTCTTGATAATTTGAAATAAGACAGATATGTTAGTATTGAAATTCAATTATGACAACAAGAAGAAGAAGAGCAGTAAAAAAACAGTAAAAGAAAACCAGAAAATCAGCTTTATAGGTGGCTTTATAGCTAATGTCAGACAGCTGTGTCCTGTGATCATATCAGCCCAAATGGTTGCTGGTTACCCAAGAGAGGCCATTTGGGTGTAAGACAGGTAAAAACCTCAAACTCACACTTCACAGCAAGGTACCCTTGCACAACAGCCCTCAGACACAAAAAAGCTGAGACCCTTGAGGCTCTCAGCAGCATCTTTAAGGGGAAACAAAACAGAAAAGGAGGGCTAATAATGCTGTACTGTCTTGCTGGTGTTTGTGTACAGAAAAATTGTAATCAGGAGTAGGACTCAGGCCACATTATGGAGACAGAGAAACAGCATGAGAAACTTTTTTATTAGTGCCTCTGGCACTACTTCAAAGCAATAATCCAAAACTCTCTTAGCCTCAAGAAATTCTCAGTTGCTTTAGTACTAGTGTTTATGAAGACCATGTTATATTAAATGATGTTGTGGAGTAACAACATGCCATTGAGCTCAACAATTATTGTCAATGGAAGCTGCATCCAGAATAAGAACACTCCTGTGAGAGCTAATGGGATCCCAGGAGCAGAAAGGCAACATGAAACTCTTTAAATACTCAAAGAAGTTTTGTGTAGCCCGTGCAATGACCTTCAGAGAGCTGGGAAAAAAAGACATGAATAGGTGATAATCACTTTCAGTGAGAAAGCTCTTAAAAATCTTGCAAGATGTTTGAATGCCAAGATATTCCCTGAAAAATTTTAGGAATGATGTAGGGGAAGTGAATAAATATTGTGTCAAGTGTTAGTCATGTAATACTCTGGAGCAATGTGTCTTTAACAGTACACTGTTGTCACTCTGGGGCTTCACTGGTAACCATGCCAGTATAACGATAATTGCAGAGTCTATTAATCACCCAGGAAGACTTGGCCTAAACTGAAGATTGACCTGGTATTTTTCGCTTCATGTCTATAATAAGAATTGTCAGCTAGCATTGTCCTAAGATGAAAACAGATTATTTCAGAGGAAGGTGTCTGTGGAGTTATTCCTCCTGAAGTGTGACACAAAACTGACTTATAACCACTTAAACTCAAGTTAGCCTAAGGAGTCTTGAAAAATAGGAATTCTTTGGGCCACTCATTTCTGTTATGTTGATCTCAGTTAAATGTTGGGTCCACGTGGGAACAGTTGCTTTACTGTCAATTTATATTGTGCAATTCAGCATATTACAAAAGCTACATTACAATACAAACTCTGAGGCAGTATTGCTACCTATAAACAGCTGTAAGTCACTGTGCAGGGCTAAGAATAACTTTTGTGAATAGCTCTGCATGATAAGTGCAGATAGAGTAAAAGGCATCACTTTTCAACAGCTGGCTCAAAAAACGTAGCTGCCAATATCACCTTGAAAGCTCACTGTGTCTGTCTTGAAAAAAAATAAAATTTTCGTATCACACATTTTCTAACAAGGAGTTTATTATATCTGTCCAGAACTAGGGTCTATATGACCATCATGACCCCCCAAAAATATATTTTATAGTATAAGTTGTCATGCAACCTGATCCCAGTTTTCCACACTACCCTCCAGAGTCTCTGTCCCCTGAATCCGGCTGAAGGCTGTGAGGATCCAGTTGCACAGGGTTTGCTCATGGATCATTCAGTCTCTCAGTGCATCTGTAATCCACATTTCACACCTCAGAATACAGAACCCGAGTCATGCAAAATCAAGTGTGGAAATGTAACAAACTGCTGCTGAAAATGAGTCTGCAATAGCACTTTCACATTTCTCCATGTCGGCATGCAGCTAGTTTTTCTTCTCTGTGATTAAGGACGTGTTATGCCAGGAGCACACCACATTGTTAAAATGACCATTAATTTAATCTATGGCTATTATGTGGCCTTCTCAAACCTTTTGACTTACATTAGCTGATTGGTTTGTTTCTGATCCATGTGTTTCTATTCTACTTAATTTAAATAAACCTGCATTTTGGGAAGATAGCCTGAAAATGAGTAATACATATCCTGAAAATGAGTACTCTCCGATAGGAATGAGAAAAATTAAAAAAAAAAAAAAAAAGTAGACACATCTATAGACAAGTAACATTATTGTCACAAACAGATATTCTTATTAAATTTATATTTAAGGAAAAAATTTGTTCTTATTATAATTGTTGAGAATTTTACCATTGACACCTACAAAACCACAAATCCTCCTCCTAATATTGTGTTTGCTTCTGCCATGATATTCACCAAAACCAGACAATAAAAACAAACAAAGCACTGGTCTTACTTACAGTGTATACATATCATTAACTACTAATTTTGGGTCAATTTATACAAATATAAAGTGACAAATTATACTGATGCTGCCACAAATCACTGATTAGCAGCAAATTACACTGACACAGTATAATCTTCAGCCACACCTGAGTTTGAGTATTGTGAGTTCACGTATTTGAACCATGACGAATGAAGATGGAAGAAAATCATACTATGTGAAGCTGTGACCCACCCAAGCAAATGAAGGGAGCAGAACAAGAGAATTCCAAAGCAAATCTGAAGTTATAATATGGACCCCTCTTTGCTCAGACAAAATCTACACCAGTCTTATTATTATTTATTTGATTATAAAGGTGTGTATGCCATTTGGAAAACACTGGCTCACAGTGAGGGAAGAGTGAACCCAAAAAATATACATACATTGCATAGTCTTCCTGCTTCATAGAGAAGGACAAGGATAGTTCTGAACATTATAATGTGGCCCCAAGTTAAATAAAAACCAGTGGGAATCCTCCTTGTCCTTTTGTCCTTGAGGCAAAAAAAGAGCTGTTTCTTAATGTTAGTCTCAAACAAAATTCCCAGGCTTTCAATGGGAGTTTTGTCTGACTGGTGTGCATGGCATTGTTCCAAGAAGGACAGGGAGCACAAAGGTGAAGACTACGAAGTGATATCACCCTTCTGCAGAATGGTGTATTCTGGGGAAGACAAAAGGATATATATTCAGATCTTACGTTGACCATGTTTTTCCACCAACAGGGTTTGCATTCCGGAGAGGCTGCTCCCATCCTCTATCTGCAGAAAAATCAGTAATAGATTTGAGGACATAAATTACATTGAGCTCAGTCAAGTCAACCTTTCTATTGCTGCTGGTGTAATAGGCCATCTCAGTCTGCCAGCTGGTGGGATTTTGGTGGATTCTCCTAGGCCTTAACTTCCCAGTCTGGGTAGCCTGTCAGCTTTTTTACAGCATGTCTCTCTGCTTCCCCGCCTTCCCTTTGCCTCATGGTATTTCTGTTTACATTTAAGAGCAGCAGAAAGGAATGGAATACATGTCTTTTATGCAGCCCTTGATTGTATTTTATGTTTTGTAATTATTATAAAAATACCTCAAAGCTCTGCTTTTAATTTATTATTGCTCATTTGATAAGATAAAGCTCTGCCTGCTATGAGCTCTTGACTTTTTGTCATCTGAGATTGAAAATACAATGCTAAATACATTAAATATTCACAAAGGGAGTCAAATAGGGTCATGGAAAGTGCCATACATTAATCATAAATGTGTGGTATTCCCTTGTTAAATGATACAGTTCAGCTCTGCATTTTCTGACAAATGAGGTCAAGATGTTGTTTGCTGTTAGAAACTAATTAGAGGAAATTCTTCACGCTTTTTTAATGAAGAAAAGCAAACTTTTGGAAATGATAATGTGAAGAAAATTCAGACTATGGTGAGCATAACCAATTTTTTTCCCCCAGAAGAATGTTTCTAAAGAAAAGGCATGATTAGTTACAAAGTTCACTTGGCACACATTCTCATCATTTCACCAGTCAATAAGGTTACGTCATGGACAAAAATCAATGTCTTATGGCAGTGAGAGATAAGAAGAAAACAATGAGAAAGTGATTACTATTGTCAAATTCTGCTGCTATTTGAGCTATTTTACTTTAGTATTAGGTATTAATGGGATGAAATGAAAGAAAGACCTTTCAACACTTAGCTGTAGTAGACCTTTATGAAAATCAAGTGGATTTGGTACGTCAGCCTGAGCAGAAAAAGATTTTACGTACCTGAGTTTAACACTCCTGTGACCAGAGAAGTTAATATAAAGAGATGTGTCTGCATTTTTAAAGTCCCTAGTAAAACAAGGCAAGATCCAAAGCAGAGGCAGGAATTACTCTAGTTTTATGGTGGCAGTGTCTATGTGGAGTTGGGCAGCAGAAGAGCGTCAGCAGCTGGCAGACAGCTTGTGAAGTACAGTCCAGGCCCAGAAGCTGGAGACTGCCTCTCCCTATCACCTGGGAGAAGGTGACAGGTTGCAAATGGGTTGGGGGAAACACCTATGACCCACACTTGTTGCTGCACCTCAACCCACTGAAGCAGCCAGCCCTTCTGGAAAATATTTTGATCTACTAGCACTTACAGTTGAATTTCACAAGACTCCCATTACAAAAATACTTCTTTTCACACATGGGGCTTTTTTGTGTAAATTTATTTTATGGACAATCAAAAGGCACATCTCACTATTGAAACAACAATCATAGTCCAAAATGGAAATAGAGGAGTGCCTTCACAGAAGCATTACTTGGTTTTTGGTTTGGTTTTTTTAATGAAAATAATTGCAACTATCAACACTTTCTTGCAGAAGTGAATCTCTTTTTATTTCCTTAAAAAGTATTCAGTATGGATGCTTAGAGCAGTCATAAAAATTACCTAAATTTTCATATCCTTTGAAAAATTTTGAACATTTTATAACAGAGTAGGATGGTCTTTAGTTATATTTACCATGAAAATAGAGGTTTGTTCAGGCAGACCATGTATGACATGTATGCTCATGCTTCTTATCAGCCAGGGCATCTACAATTAAACAAACTCTACAAGACAATGGCCATAAAAAGAAAATTTTTCTGCTTGCTTTCAGGCTCTGCTGAAAGTCAGGGTAGTTCTGGCTCTGTGTCTGAGGATACATTTGACAATATATGACTAAGGAAACAAAAACCCTGGGCTACATCTCTACTAGCTAACCAAGCACGGCCAGGACACAGGCCAACCACTACTACAGGAGCTTTTAAATCACTAGGGCAATGCCTGAGCACAGTTTTGATCAGAGTCAACTGCAGAACTCTCAGATCACTCTTTATAGAGAAGCAGGAGGTAACACAGGCCAGGACCATTCCCAATAGGCAGTTTGAATGCAATCACCCTGTTTTGTGGGAGCTGGGAGTGAATATCTATGGTGATTTGAAATGTGTCAAGCCAATTGACTTTGAAACTGGTCAGTGCCTAAGTGGTTTGTTGACTAGCGTAGAGGTAGCTAAACACTCTTTTTTACAGGAAAAGAAACCCTACAGAAAAACTGTATTTTCGTTTTAGTTTATTTCATCAGAGAAATTTCTGGTGTGTTTTCAACAATAAAATAGTAGAAAAAGCTGGCAGACAGTTTACCATCAATAAGAGAACAGAAATCTGTCAGTAGTAGAAGAGATACCTAAAATTCTTAGCAAACTCCACTCAAATGTAGGTCTCTTTAACTTCTGTATTACAGACAGTTAGGCAATATCATGTAGCCAAAGTCTGTTACTTTTCTTTTTAAATACATCTCCTCTTGGCTAAGTGTATTTTTCTCCTAAAGCCTGTCCATATGTATGCAATAGTTAATTAAAGCTTTGTCCAGGGAAAAATCTTCCCATGTCCTCAGATACTTATTTCTACTAGTTTGAATGGAAACAAACTGTTCATTGTAAGGTGGACAGAGAATTCTTAGAACCAGCTCCAGTTGATCTAATAGCCCGAGCATGAATACTAAATAGTAAGGGTGACAAAGACCATCGGCTTTCAGACCTAACTATCTAGAAGAACACACAGAATGCAAGAGGTGGAAAATTCAAAAAAGAGAAATTCACAGGACATTTTTGTGAAAGTGCCAAGAAGCACTTTGACCTTTCCCTGCATTATTTCCCTGGTAAAATAAGTAGCACTGGACAAAATCTCTGGTGCTGTCATACACTACAAGTGGTAATTCTGCAGTTTCTAGTGAAATCCCCTGTGCTTTTTTACAGTGGAAATTTCAATATTTCATCTGCACAGAATAAGGTCAACTCTATTCTATTTGCAAGAACTACTTGTGAGGAAAGCCACTGAATAAAAATAAAAAGCAGATTATTAAAAGCATACATTAATCCATTTCTAAGAATATACCTAATACTTCAACTTTGTCAGAGAAGGTGAGTAGGTCTCCGTAAAACCCTGGCACAGCTTTAAAATAGCAGTGGTTAAAATGGTATGTGCTGTGCATCACACAGTCTGTGGTAAGACAAGCAGAGCGTTACCCATGGGTAATTCTGCTTCATGAATCAGGAAGTCAGTTCATTCTGTTCCATCAAGCTTAGTATGGTCATTACATAAAAGACAAAAAACAGGTCCAGGGTCTCCTTTTTCCTTCTTTTCTTTCCATTTTCTTCAGGGCTTGAGGCTTCTTTCAGGAAAACAAAGGTTAGAGCAGCCAACTCAGCCAAAGCATCAACAGAGATCCCTGTGCCAGCTGGGGCAACCCCATGAGTGAAGACATGTGTGCCCAAAAACAATGATGACACTATAGCTCCAGACAGAAGCTGGGATTAACCATCTCTTTGTTACAGGGACGTGAGTTTCTGTGTTGGGTATGACTTTTTGCCAGACTGATGAGGCTGGCAAATATTCCCTCAGAAAAAGAAAGCAGTGTTTGGTGTTGAAAGATCTTCCCTCTTCCCAATTGCATGGGCTGGTGATACAGCCAAGACTTTTATGCACTCTTCCTTGTGGCTAATCCGGTTGTACTGCCAAGAGTGGGCTCCATTTTACAACCAGAGTTTCCAGAACTGGCAAAACAAACATAAGACTAGGAAGCAAAGAAAGGCAGAATTCTGTCCTGGAGGAGAGTGGAAACCCGTTTCTGCCATATACAATGCCTTTTAATACTTTTTAAAAATGCCTCCTCAATCTCTCCTGAGTTTGAATTTGAACACGTGCATACTAGGTAGAATGAAAAATACTGAGGAGAACGGTTTTGAAGTCATTGTTTCAAAGATAACAACACATTCTGTATTTTTTCCCCATTATGTACTCTTTTTCAGCCTTCCTCCAAATTGAAAGGGATTTCACAAGGGCTGCCTGGACACTGGTCTATGATAGAACATTTCAGGACACGTGTCCTGGGAGAAAGGAAGTGTCCTTAGATGTTTGTTCAAAGCAGCAGGTTTATGGTTAAGCAACAGTTTGAACAGACTTTAAAAACATAGACAAAAGGAAATTTTAATCTTGGGAAGAAACAGTCTTTTTCACTTGTGACAAAAACAGATGTCTTGGAGTTTTTCATAAGACATGTAATATCAGCCATGGTATCCTGGCTGGTTTCCAAACAAGGTAATTATAAAACACCTAATTAGCTGTTTGTTTAGCTTCAAAAGAATTATGGCTATGATTGCTAAATTTAAATTGGTTACTAGTGTTTTTAAGTCATTTCATGAAGCTGCTGAAGTCTACTTTAGGAATCAACAATGGCTGATACACAATTCAGTTATGTCTGATACTTACAAACCATTTTCTGATTTCTTCCAAAAGACACTATAAAAATCCATAATCTTTTTTTTTCCTCAATGACTTAACAGTGGGAAAATAAAATATAGTAAGGAAAACAGAGAGAATAATCATTTAATTCCCTCAGATGCCCTCTGGTCAGGCAATATTGCAAAAATATCTGAAAATTGCAGAGCAAGATAGATATTAAGAACCTTGAATTTTTTTCTTCTGCTACACTTTATGCATGGACTTAAGTCTGTAGACTTTATGTTAACAGAATTGAGTTCAAAAAGGTTCTTAAAATAAGCACTATAACAATAAACTGTACAAAGAATATAATTTTGAATTCTTCAGAGCCAAATCTAGTCTTTCCTTTTCAAGCTTATTTCTGTCATCAAATGTTGGGACAGTAAAGGCATTCTTGATGGTTTCAATCCATCTCAGACCTAGAGGCACCAAAGAGAGTACCTCAGAATCAGAGATCTTACTTCCCCAATCCCCCCCACACACTCTTCAAATACAATACAAACTATTTTCCAAAGGCCTTTACAAACCCATGGACATTTAACAGGAAATTAGGGTCCACTCTCAGAGGAAAATTTTCCTATAATGACATTAAAGAGCTCAAGAAAGATACTCAGCTCTCTCTATACTTGAGGATATACTAAAAAGAACTCAAAACTGAACAAAAATAAGGAAGAAAACTTTAACAGGAAGACAAGATGATGTACAAAAAAAGAACATAGAAAATGTTTTGGATAACACATAGGAACCTTCATGTGGTAAAATATTCAATGAATATCACACATTGCCTCTTTTTAATATCTCATCATCCACAACTGTAATGTTTACTCAGTCTTTCTTTGTCTTGCCCTACACTTTGTAATTCCTTCTAGCCATTTTACTGTTCTGAGAAAGCAGAGACATGTAACATAATCAAAGACAAAGAAGATTGTCTACTTCCGGTGTAAAATATATAGAAGATTCAGTTGTATATACTTATATATGGTGAACATCTTTGACACATTTGTCTGAGGTGTTTATCTCTTCCACTGATGGTGGATTACAGTTTTTTGTTGTACTTTAGATGTGTGTGTGACTCCAAACTTGAAAATGCCCCAGACTTTGGACAACAATAATTGCTCGTATATATGTCACTTTTAGTCCTCTTCCGAAATTATTTATCCCTTCAAGCACCACCTAAGATTCTCAAATGGAGTTAACTATCTAGAAGAGCTGGTCTGTGTTTCCACTGCTTGTATAAGGAGATAGAAGGAATCCAAGTGGAAGAGAGTAAAACATTGCTGCGATAACTTGTTGGCACTTTTCCATGTTTTTGTACAATAACATACATTTCACTGGCAGCAAACAATCCGTGGTTCACTTCTACAAGATGTGGTAGATGGATCTAACAGATCATTGCCAAAGAAAGTGTAAATCCCACCTCCTCCCACATTTGTGTTCCGTGTATGTTCCTGCCTATGTGGTACTGCCACTCTACTGACCACAGTGGCCTTCAGATGCCGCCATCACTCAATTCACCTCCCTGACCTGGAAGAAAATAACGAGAAAGCTTCTGAGTTAACTGGTTGAATTGACTCAAGAGAAGAGGCAAAGGATGAGCCAAAGCAGTGGGGACAGGACTCTGAGAGGGTGGAGCAAGAAAGGAAGTCTCAGAGTGGGGAGGAGAAGGGAGTGAGACCTTCTCCTGTGGCAGCAGCAAGCTGTTAAATTGGCTTGCAGCCATAAACTACCTTCAAAGCACCAAATAACCAGTTATGCAGAATTGCTAGATTGCAAAACTGCAAAAGGACAAGGCCAAAACTGTTCTCCCCAGACACTTAGAAAAGTGAGCTGCTCCTGAGAAAGTAAAGGCACATACTTAGTTAATATTTTGAAAAATTGGGGGCTAATTCATTTTAGCTAATGGGGGCAGATTGTTTCTCCTCTTAAGTTAAGTAACTGTTAACAACATTCCTTCTGTTGAGAGGTTAAAATTTAGGTGATTTATCACCAGCACATGATGTTACTATTTGCAAACATAATAATTTCTAAACTAGAGATTATCCTGATCCAGTTTAAGACCGTAACCCTTTTGGAGTTGTGCATTCCTAAATATAAGACTTTCCTATGGAATTTTATTTTCTTTTTACTTATCCACAGGATTGATCAAAGGAATTAACTTACTTGAATAAAGGCAGTAGGAGGTTTTGGTAGAATATAATGTTATTACTCATTGTAGCATTTACTTGATTAAATCATTTACAAGACAGACCTCTTGATAAAACTCTGTTTACTTACCCCTGCACTGAACACATCTGGGTACCAATCACTGCAGGGTTGATTCAGCCATTTAGCCTCCAAGGAGAGATAAATTAGCTTTATGGTAATTTGGAAAAGACCTCCCAAAATAAGAGTTCTTTGGAATTGAGGAATCAACTTTTATGGAGGTAGAGACTTTTGCATTGTGGTTTGTCTGCAATTTGAAGTTGCTGCGAAAATATTGCAGAGATAACTTTACAGGAAGGCACTAGGACAATCCTGGTGCTGCCCACTTATCATTTGTAGACAAGATAGAACATCACTCACTGGTAAGGCTCTCATACATTCAGAGTTAAGGCAGTCTGAATTTCTAAAGATATTGTAGAGCTAGCTACCTCTTAGAACTCATCCATATCTTACCTTTGCAAAAGAATTAAGCTTGCCTAAATAATCAGATTGGTGTTCATTTTCCTTAGGTCCCTGAAGGGAGCGTCCTCAGAGCCCCAGTGAACTCCCACTGGCAGCTGCTCAGGTGCAGGCAGGTTACTGGGGGCTTGGGCAATGTGGTGCTGGGCTGAGCAACCAACCTGAAGCAACTGGGCTGAGATTGTCAGGAACATTGGAAGACCGGGGAAAGGAGGCAGCACATGCTGGACAACAGCTCAGAGCAAGTGGGTGTTCAGAGTGGAACAGCAGAAGAAAAGGGAAATACACACAGTTACTCTGTGTTTCACTAACATAGTAGAAATTATTCATTTTCTGCTCATTTAAATATGGTAAAATCGTTCACTGTGTGACTCTAACACACTACTATTACTATTGTTATTACTGTGGTTACTTTTATTGTTGTTATTATTATTATTTCAATTTTATTATAGTCATAATTTCTATATTCATTGTCATTTATATCCCTATGTTTTGAGATGAAATCACAGCAACATTGTGCCTGTCGGGGTGTGGGACATGACAACTACTTCCATTCTGGAGAGCTAAAGATACGCTTGGTATCACTGTTTGGATCACAGCAACTAAGGGCAGGATCTGAGGATATTGCTTCACAGACCCAAGACTTTCAACAAGCCTGTAAGGACCAGCAGAGGGAGAAGGCCAGAGGGCAGGATTTGTCTTCCCCTTCATTCCCCTGACTCACACAGAGAAAGGAGAAGAGGTTTCACTTGCAACAGAGAGGAGCAGCACCCATGAAATCTCTGTCAGCAAATGCTGTTAGGATTACCTTTCCACGCCTGAGACCTGGTGCCTTCGGCATAAGGCCAGAGGGGTCTGCAATGGCTGAGGGAGCACCAGACACACAGGACACTTTTGAAATTTTAGCTCAGTGGTTTATGCAAAGCTACAATGAATCAGCAGAATATCAATCCTGATTCCCAGGCCGGTTTGCAGTATTCGAGGTTAAAGACATGAAAACTCACTGCCAACCAAGAAGTGTGATGCAGAGGAGAAAGCTAATTGTCAGCTGGGGTTAGCTTTTAGCATTAATTTTCTGTGGCCATTGGCTTGCTTTGACTCCTCATGCTTGTTCTTTCTATAAAGAGAGCAAAAAACAAGCATTCACAGAAGTTGTACTGAGATGTTATTACTCTTCTTTTTTTGAGTGATAGTGTTGGCTAGATGACATATTTCAGTCCCTCCAGACATCTTTCAGATGATATAAATCAGCATCATTCTGTTACACTGATAAAGCTGTGAGGATCACATTGAACAACAGGCTTCAGTCTCCTGTTGGAGGTGCTGAAATACTTATGCCTTCTAAAAACACTTTCTTGCTGTTCAATTTAGTATTTTCCAGGTGACCAGATCAGGAAGAGTAAAAGTCTGTGATGAAAGCATCATCACAGATGCTTGCATATGGATACAGCCAATTTTTCTACATCATGTCAGCTGTTAGACATTTAATTTGGTAGTTTGGAGGAATTTAGTGTTAAAATCACCTAGCTGTACCACTTTAGCTCCAAAACCACAGCTGAGAGAAGAGAAAGCAAATGTCATGTGGATGTTGCAGACTTTAAGTATCAGCCTTCATGACAAAAGGTTTGGCTCATTTCTTCTGACTTAGACCTTAGAGAGGCTCATGGACACTTATTTTTATGTATGTATTGAAATCTCACTATAGTCTTCTATCCTAATTCCCTCTATTCCCACTAGGCTCCTGGCAGTAAGTACACCTTAAATAAAATCAGAAAGAGGAATTATTCATTAATCACAAAGCTCGTTACGTCTAGAGCAAAGAAATATTCAAGTTCGTGTACTGCAACTAATGAGCAAATGAGCAATTTGCTTAATTTGCCTGTGGCTTCAGACTTGACAAGCATCCTCACCATGACCAGCAAAGAACACTTAGAGGTGCTGACTGACACTATTAAAATAATTACAAATTGACCATTGTTCTGCACAGAGAAGAACTATCCACAAAAGGACCTGATCTTTTATACCATAATTGACATTTGTTAAACCACTCCCAGGGAACAAATCTTTGAAAGGAATTGTTCCATTTCCTTACTTGAATTCCTATCCAAATATAAACCTGGCCTCCTTGGGTTGATTGGCAGTAGATAAAAAAACCCAAGACCTTGCATTCAGAAGCACAATGCATACTAAAAGCAATTTTGGAGTGACAGAAAAGTGAATCAACGAGCATAAAAATGCACTTTCATCTTGACTCAGCTGATACACCACACTGTGTTAGATTAGTCTGCAATTTAATTACTCCTGAAAAAGACACATTTCCACTGTAATAGCCTATTTTAAATGGTAGACACTACCTGCACTATGTTTGAACAAAAACAATCTATGCTAAATTTTCAAGTGGATTGTATATCATTTATGATTACTGCACAGTTTATTCCAATTACTGAGAATTTCCCAGAGTATTTTAAAAAATAAAGTAATTTTCAGAGAATTTAGTGTCTTTGGAACATCCACAGAGTAAAATTGGAGCTGTAAACTGAGACGCTTTCTCCAAGGCAACTTGGCTACTCATAAAATCTTGATACTTTGGGCTAATGGAATTATATAAGCAGAACTGCTTAATATCACTACAGGACAAAGCACATACAGATAAATAATATCTTGTTTTCAGCCATCTGATTTTTAAAAGGTAGTATTCCCAAAAATACAACTGATATGTTCAGGCCCAGGTGCTTCTGTTTTTTTGTTTATCAAGACAAGGAAATTTCCTTTGAAGGCAGCTGCTCAGTAAACCTGCAGGGCTTACTTTAAAAACTGCTCTAATTTTATCTCCTTTCAGAGATATAAAGATTGGGCAATAGCCCCTTCATTTTCAAAGCATTGCCCAAGGCCCAGGAACACAGGGTCCCACAATAATCACTGGATATTATGCAGCTGAAACTCCATGTGGTATTTTCAGCCTTCTTTTAGCTAAGTGACCCATCTTAAAAGAACATATAATTTCACTGGGGCCTTCTCAGCTGGGAGAGTACTGTGAAAGCCAGTGACAACAGTCGAAAATATCTGGTACCCAGAGTCATTCTGAGGTACGCTGTGGGAAGAATGTGGTTGAATTTGCTCACATTTTTGTCTTAAGTATATGCAATCAATAAGAGCAAACAGAGCAGGATGCTATCACCTCTTTTGTCATGGTGAGGATATAATTTACTCTAAGAGGTAAGATGCATAGATCAAAGCCCATTAAAATCTCAATTCCCTAAGTATAACAGTAGCTTTATGTTGTTATTCTTCGGGTCTTCTGGCAAAGAGAATGAGAACGAGATTAAAGAATATGATAATAGATTCCTAGATTCATAGATAAATAAAGCCAAAAATGATGTGGCCTGACCTCTTAAGCAACACAAGCCAAATGACTTCTCTGAATTAATCTCTTTTTAACTAGAGCATATACTCAAAAAAATAGCTAGTCTTGATTCACCCCTTACATGTTGTGAGTTATATCAGTGCTGTTAAAAAGAGGAGCCTTTATCAAGTCTAAGTTTTTGCAGTCCTTTAATCACATCTGTGGCTTCAATGCATTTCTATACATCCATCTGTCACTGTAGCATGCAGTTTGGGTGCTTCCCCACTCCAATTCAACAACACCCCTTTTATACATACAGAAATGGCACACAGCTTTCAGGTGAAAAGTTTCATTGGCACCTTCTGTAAGACAGAAGTTGCACTTTTTTCTGCACCTCTGCAGCATCACACAGTCCTTCCTGAAGGCAGGTGGTCCTCAGCACTATATTAAACAAAAATTATAATCATAATACTAGCAAAACCAAAAATATTATTCTGCCCATCAAAACCTTCTTGTTAGTTTCAGGTTCTTCTTATAGATATGATGTATCTGTTTTCTTGCTACCATATTTTTTCCTATTTGACCTACCTAAAGCACATACTGGCTTGTTTTGTCTGTGACAGTGACTGATTCTTTTTTTACTTTATCATTCTTCTCTTGATCTTGGTACTCTTGTAAGCTCAGTCAGTAATTGTTTTTGCACTTCCAGTTTCTTTATAAAAACAATAAATATTATAGGAAAAACAGTGATCTCTTCAGAACCCTGCAGCTGTTCATTGATGGTTCCCTGATTACAGTTTTATTTTGAGATTTGAGATGCCTCCACATTTTAGTTTCTGTGATACTGATTTTATTTTATCTGGGTTTTAAGTCAAAAAGCAGAGCAACATCAGTCCAGCATTTTACAGAAATCTATTATATCAATGCTATTATCTATTTCAAGTGAACTAGCTTGAGAAGAAACAATAAGCTTTATTTTCCATATTCCATGTGTTTGTTGGTACTAGTTATTTATTCTCTATTACTTCCTTCTTAATGGAAATTGAGATTTTCTATTTCATTTTTTTCTCCTAGGCTGATAAAAGTCTAGAGCACCATAGATGTTCCCTTTACTTTTTTTAAGACTTTCATACTTCTTCCTCAGAAGGTTCCTAGGCCTTTTCCAAAATCACACCAAATATGAACAACTATTCCAAGAGCTCCTCTAGAAAAAAAAAATCATTTGGACACGTGGATTTAAAAAGTCCTGGATTTCTATTACTGCTTAACACTTTCTGGGTACTCAAATGGAAGCCATTGTATTTGCTTGCCTGGAAGCCACCCAGTGGATATAACATTTGTTTATGAGCATTGCAGAGACATCTGTGCTGCAGTTAAACCTTGGATTTGGGTACCACCATCTCTGGGTTCCTCCTGACACTGCATTCAATAAGGTTGCCATATCATTGGCCTTCAGCCGTGTACTTCAGTGCTACAGCTGAAGAAGAGGTCTGAACTCTGATGATATGCTTCCACTGACCAGATAATTCTGACAGGTCAGAAGCAATAAGCTACAATTAATTTGGCTTAATTGGAAACATCTCATGTCAGTGAATGAGGGAAAGACTAGCTAGGCAAAATTTCCTGCTGCCAAGACATGACCTAGCACATATACTGGAGATGATAAATGACAGGAAATTGTTGAAATAATAAAGAAAAAACAGGAAATTCAGGTTTTTTGCTAGTTGCAAAATCACAGATGTTTAAATGTAGAATTATTTGATAATCTGTCTTTATGAAAAATGACACTGTGATGGAAATGCTCAAGGTCACTCCAGTCACTCTTGGTGTCTGCCATGGAGCTCTACTTTGGGTATCAGGCATGGGATTTATCCACAGGGACTGGATATTGCAAAATGCCCCTCATTTTTTTAATTGCTGTGAAGCCAATGTACAGGCTCCATGTGAGCAATTAGCATCTCTATTCCCCAAAAGCACAGCTTGCCAAAAGCATCTTACAACTGGTGATGTAGTGTCTTCTGCATAGGAAGAATCTTTATTACACAGAATAGCTGCTCTGCATGAGGGTGAGAGATGTATTTTAACAAGCAATGGAGGAGTTCTCATTTGTTGAATTCGGAAGCATTTACAAATGGGAATCAGAGAAACTAGTCTCATTTCTCTCAGCAGAGTAGCCTGGCCTGCAGGTTCCTATGAACTGTCTTGCAAAACTTAGTAAAAAGCATGGAAAAGCAGTGCTGGTTCCCCTTTCACCCTGTACAATGTAATCAAAATTATGCTTTGTTTTTGTTCCGCACTACCTATTTATTTCAATTTTTTTCCTTATTTCTCTCCTCTCTCTCTCTCTTCCTTCCTTCCTTTCTTTCTTTCCCATTTCCTTGCTTGTGTTCTCTCCTCCCAGTAATGACCCAGTGCTTAGCTGGGGGAAGGCAGGAGGTGTGGGGGCAGGACTGTGTTAATGCCCTAATTAAGTCTGTAGTTAGCTGATGGGAAAATCGTGGTCAGGAAAGCTGATAACAAGCATAAACATGACAAGCTTGTTTTGAAAAGCCATCCTGTCACTCTGTTTACTTAGGCTACTGCATGCAGCTCCAAGCTACTGTCATATATGTTTATATTGATCCATCTGCATCACTTCCCTCTTCCTTTTTTTTTTTTTTTCCCCTTTAAGGAATATAGATAAAAGCTTCACACATCTTGCATTTAAGGGGATCAAGATGTCCCCACAGTAGAAACATATATTCCCTGATTTAAGTAATAACAGAGAATATGGAAGAGAAGGACTGAAAAGGTGAGGAATTTCATGCATCACTTTCAGTTTTCTGAATGACCTACAGATGTCCTTGTCTGTGATTAATTTTTATTGTGATATTAAAGCAATTCATTAGGTTAACATTAAATATGAGATGCTTATTTTACATATATTTTCACTAGAGATCTGAAAAGTTACAAAATATAAGGAAGTGTAGCAGTGTGTATAAAATATGTCCCACTCTTTCTGCCACAGCAGACACTTCAAGTGCAGTATTTCTCCCACAGCTGGAATTGCAGCATTGGATATGCTTCATTCCAGTGACAGCCAATAAGCCTTCATCACCTGTTCAAATTATAGTCTGTTTAAAAGTGTTCTTCAGGCCATTCAAGCTGTAGCATACAGTTTAAAATTTTTGCTTTGCAAAAACCTGTCTTGGTTTCCTAGGTTGGAATATTTGCTACAGTGTGAAAATTGAGACAAATGATCAAGCCTTGGGCTCCTGAGGAGTTCAGCACCAGCAAGTGCCTTTCTGGCTTTGGATATCAGCAGAAGTGACAATGAAAAGTTGTATGCATGGCTCTGGAACTGGAGAGTGGTTTGCACTACAGTGGCTTCATTTGAATTTTTTTGGCTTAGGCAAAAGGACCCAAGTTTCCAATTAAACCATACATTGCCTTCTTGTTGCTGATGTTTCCTCTCTTAACCACAGATGACTCATTTCAGGTAAGTAACATTTCAATCAAGCTTTAATTATTTAGGTGGCGCAGGACAGGTATGATTTGTCACTGTCAATGGACACCAAGAAAGTTCAACCACATTAGCCTCTCTTTTCTAGTGACTGGGATTTTAACTGAATTCATTCTATTTATGGCATGTAAAGAAACAATTCCAAGAACTAAGGAGGAAATATTCATCAAAGACTACCTAGTAAGAATATTTTATAAAAAGGAATCCTACTATGGAACGAGATTTTTATTATCATTATATCCTGTGGATCCTGAGGAAAGATTAAACACTTGAACTTCCTCAAGGGTCTTCTATCATCTGGAGGGAGCCCACAGTGGGATTCATTTAATTTTATGTAGCCATCAAACAGGTAGGTGCCTTGACTGAGCTAGATATCCAGAGATCCTCCTCCTTAGCTTGTAAAAAGAGACAGACTCCTCAAATGGGCTTGTCCTCAGCACATTTTGGTTTAAACATCCATTTTAAGATCATATGATCTGACTCCTGGGGGAGCTTGCCCCCTTCCCTGACTGCACACAAAATCTGCAGTTTAGAAAGGACAACTTGCATTGTCAGCTGAGTCAAACAAGACAGATGTCATCCTGTTTTCTGGAAGCAGGACTAAGCTTCCATCCTGTATATGGATCAGCTACCAGAAAGTACAAAACATATTTGTTGTTAAGGAATGTCTGCAACACTAAACAGATTTTCTGTTTGAATCATTGTCTTTATCCACTTGTCTCAAATACAGTATTTATACAGGTGCCAGGGGTAGCTCTGACCTGTGGCACTTGCTCTTACCACACTTCCTTGCAAGGGAGGGACTACTTACAGTTTTGCAAGGAGAAGAGACTAAGGAACAGAGAGATTGATGTTCAAGTCTACAAAGTGTGCTAGAGTACTGCAAAAGCTCCATGGCACAGAAATTCACTCTTAGGTGTCTGGCTCCTGTCCAAAATCTACATCTTCAAGTTTTAATGTGCTTTGCCTACAATCACACAGGGAGCTTCTGGTGCAAGACAGAATTTAGATGTTCCAGATCTTAACCTCTGAAAACATCCTAATACCCAAGTTTTTAGTGTTTCCTTTTCAAAGGGAGCATGCTAGCATGTAGTGGTGCTGACTGACTTCCCCTCTAAATTCATGTTACACTGAGCTATGTGCAGATAAATGGCTAAGCCCTGTCACCCCAGAGCAAACCCATCCATACATGAAGCAGCTATACTTCATTTGACAGTTCTTTTCTTCATCACAGTTGGAGCTCTTACTTCAGTAATCTTTCCTTTCTTACCTTTAACTGTAGCCCATCCACATTTTAAACTTCTTCAATCAGTGATAAAAAACCCAGAGTGACCCACCTCCTCCCTAGCAATGTAGAAATACAGACAAAGCTATATTGCATCATAAGGGAAATGTCAGATGTGCAGTCACCTGCAGCAGCCACTACTGAAGCAGCAATTTCTTTATAACAATGAAAGGAAATAAAAGAACATCACTAATGTATTTTTCAAGTTCCGTGTTGTTAACTCTCATGTCCTGGCCAAATTCCAGCCAAGGCATTCCGAATGACCTAAATTCATTCTCTCTATACTTCCAACTAGATAAGTTCTTCTAATGAGAGTAAGCAGAGAAAATTATGTACAGTAACTGGGGCTGCTGTTGGAGAACAGCTTTCATGCAGGAGACTCCCAACACATTTTGCCAAACACAAAATCAATTCAGCTCTCTGTTATACCAGCCCTTACAGGCACAGCACAAGATGTGAAATGTGACAGACAAGTCTGCATTATTCTGTGGTGGAACAACTACCTCTGAAATCCCTTCTTTGCTGGGAAGCCACAATGAGTTAAGGTACATCAAGTGCTGATTAACCAAGAAAGCTGCCTAATGGAGTGATTCAAGAAGCAAAATTCCTCAGCATTCCTGAGTAAAGATTAAAATTCTCTTCTGGTGAGAAGACCTCATCAGGGTCTGAAGGTTTTCATGAAGTCTAATTGTCATGATGAGAGCAGAGGGTACAGTTATTATAGCAGTAGAATCTGTAGCCAGAAGGCCAGATCATATATTCAATAAAAATAAATCTAAGTGAAGTATTTTCTTTTTATTCAATTTTTATTTAACATGAGTACCAAGAAAGTTTTTCTTGACAAAACATATCACAGGTATATTTCAGTATATTTTGGTTGAGGCCCTACAGGTTCTTTTCCTTCACAAGCCTTGAGTAATAGAGAAAGAAAGTTCTTCCTTGCTTAAAACCCATATTTGCCTAGTGCTACAGGAAACTGACATCTAGGGCTAAATGAGCAAGACATTTTTTTAATTTTTTCACTTTTATGTTTGTAAGCCACACAGAATTATGATACGGAGAAAATGTTCATGAAATTCCTTTGGAGAATGGCCTGTAGATGGCTAAAGTGGCTCACATGCTATCTCTAATGCAAAGGGCAAAGTTGATGGTGAAAAACACCTTCATATATGCATGGAACTACCCATGTTAGTGAAATTTCTAAATAGACCGCATTTTCCACAGAAAATGTTTACAACTTCACAGACTGTCAAATTTCAAAAACCACTGGTAAAGTAATACACAGATTTAATTGTACATCTTCCTTCAATGGAACTCATCATGTGGCCAAATTCCCATCCACCTCTTTGACGACTTGTCTAGAGATGAAAAGACTCTCTCTTCTCAGTTATCTGACTGGTCTCCAGTGACTCGTGTTGAAAAGGAAAACTTCAGAAAAACAAACATCCTCTTAGAAATATTTCTCAACACTAAATAGTCTTGTTTTTAAAGATGCTTCTCTGCAGACAGACTTACAGACGTTACCTCTGGGCAGCTGTCTAATGTCTTCTCTAACAGTGTGCTGCTGGGAAAATCAGGCAGCTCTTCTTTGAACAATTAGATGGGATTAAGAACTTTGGTAGGGAAGCAACAGAAATATCAAATCTTTTGCTGAACCATTGAAACTCTTCTCTTTTGCAAATCAGGTGTACATGTCTTAACAGAGGTATACACTGTCAACCTTTTATAACAATTCACACTTATATGGGATCATCCAGAGGAGGAGATCAAAATCACTTACATATACACTCTAAAAGTGTTTAAACAGAAAAAAAAAAAAGAAATCCCAGAAAGCTTCGTGACTTCTGCTAGTTTACTCAGTGAATTTACATCAACCAAAAAAAAAAAGAAAAAAAGAAAAAAAAATCCTCAATACCTGTCTTTGGACACATATATAGTAATTACTGCACAAGTTTAAATGATGTGAATGGAACAGTTTTGAACTAATATACCACAATAAAAGTCTCTCCAAGAATATATTTCAAGTGCAAATGAGTCAATAAACAAAACACAGAGTGCAACAAAGAGTCATGCCCTAAGTGTTTATGTTGGAAAAATAACCTAATAATTGACTGAGACCAAAGTACAGTGTGTTTGCAGGCAAAGCAAATACTTGTTGACAATACAGGCAATGGAAACAAACCATGGGGTAGGAATAAAAATTTGTTTCTTTTCCCAGGAGAGAGGAAGGACAGCAGATACAAAGATTATATCAGTTAAATTGTCCTGCCTTACAACATAAAGAAGTAACATGGTTTTTTACGCTTTTTTTACAGTCTGTGTTTGACTTAAGGCAAGCTTTTAGAATACTACAGACTTCTAACATCTAAGAGCACATCTGAGGGTATGGATAATACATCTAAAATAATCGGGTGCCTTTTCACATCACACTGTTATAACAATATAATCAGTGTCGGTTAACATCTGCTTTGAATTACTGTTCCGCTGGTTAGTACCCAGTAAACTCATTAGACTCAGGTGCTGTGTATGTGACTGCAATCCTACATTACTAGGCTGGAGAGTAAGGAAGATACATTTAAGAAAAATGGCAAAGTTAGCACATATTTGCTACTGGAAGGCAGATAATGAGAGTTAGTCCTGTTTTCTTACCATCCATATATATATGTGTGTGTGTGTGTGTGTGTGTGTGTGTGTGTATGTATGTATGTGTGTTGCAGCAGTGTCCAGACTGCTGGAAGACACAGATGAGACAAACTCAGAAAAAAGTATTTTGAATAATCAAGGTCCATTTTTCAGAGAGAGCAACCATTGAATTCAGTGCTATTTCAGTGCTGGCAGTGGAATGGGGGAAACTGATTAATCACTATAACTACCATAACTTCTCACTATAATGTACTTTTTTAGAAAGTTACATCTGTGAGCATTTTTGTTTATTTTTCTAGAAAGTTGACTTTCTTTTAAAACAGCACTGCCAGATCTTGAGATTTTGTCGTAAACCTCACAATAATTTGAAAATGAGGTTCTAGAAACACATGAATAATAAGTTTTCTACATTTTCTTCCTTTTTTTAACTGTTTATTTTTTTAACACACATCAAGGAGAGTTAAAATCCAACTAAAAAATAAAGTCTTAATCTCACAAGCTGTATTATTGTTTAAGCCTCACTATTTTAAATGTCCTGCCTGAATATTTGCTGAATATTTGCTGAATATTTGCTGAATATTTGCTGAATATTTGTGTGGGCCATGTAGTATGAAATAATGAAATGACTAGCTCTTTGTATGGCATAATTCTTCCTCAGAGCACTGATCCCCTCCAGAAGTCTGATGAATGAAACCAGAAATAAAAATCTCCCAGTCCACTCTAAATTCTCCAAAGGATGAAGCTGTTAGTCCATGACATAGCACAAGAGAAGAAGACCTGCAAAACCAAAGAGCTGGTGCAGAAGAACTGGTGCCCGTGGCATGCAGATGGGAGGGAGTTTCTGGTTTTGTTTAGTGGGAGGATTTTAGACAAGGTCCAGTCCACTTATGTCAGCTGACTGTCCTTCCATGGTTGCTGTGTATTGGGAGTGCAACATCAATTTCATCTAAATTGAGTATGATTTGGGCATGAAGTCTTCTCTGTAATGCAAACCAAAGCACAGTAAATGGGGGCAAGGCAAAGGAAATCCTGATCCAAACTATTGTGTTACTGTGAACCCATCCTGAGCTGTAAGAGGTAAAGGTTACAGCTCTCTGGCAATGGAAATCCATGTAAAGAAGAGCTGTACTATCCTATAATGATTTTGTCCATGACCCACTTTTTATTTTTCCTCCACTATGCTGGCAAGTTGCTTGCCTGGCAAAACACCCTGGTTTCAGAACGTTAAAAGAGATTAAAAAAAAAAAAAAATTAAAAAAACCCACCAATCTGTTTTTCTACTCACTTCAATGCTTTTCCCTTTTCTTCCCAAACCCAGTGCAACATGGAGTCAGATGAGCTTCAGTGCTTAAGGTGGAAACACTCAGCCGGTGATAGAACTGGAGATCAGTTGAAAGAGTTCAAGGACAGGACCATGACAGACCTGACTGGATTACAATCAACACAGAGGACTCTATCTTTAGACTGGAGTTCAAATTCACTACAAAAGCAGCAACAGGACACACTCTGAGACCATCTGTGACTGGTATCTCTGTGGTGCAAAATAGCAAAATTTAGATACCAGTCTAGGCCCAAAAGCAGACTATATTACTGGGGTGCACACTAGCTTACCCTTCTCTATGAAGTCTCCACAGCACACTTTAGCTGAATCCCCAGTTTCTCCTTCTGTATTCAGGTTTTCTCCTACCCTAAACTCCATCCTGTGCCCTGTCCCGGGTGAAGAATCTGGCATTTGCCCTTGTTAAACTTTGTACAGTTGCTGATTTCCTATCTCTCTCATTTGTCAAGATCTCTCTGCAGGGCCTCTCTGCCCTTGTTTACTTCTCAGTATGACTTTTCCCCAATCAGTATGGATCTTCACTCTTTTGGGTGAATGAGGAACGCCTAGATTTTAACTTTTGTGATTGTTCTCCTGAATGTCATGAGTTGTTTACAAACTTCAGTGGCTGAAGACAAATTACATTTCTGAAGAATGTCATGTGGCCAGGAGGGTGTGGGAGTCCCTGTGGTCAGCTGCTGCCTTCTCTCTTGCTGTCCCATTCAGAGCCCCGGATGAAGTCAAACTGCAGCGTAGTGGTTCTTCTGCTGCCCTCACTTTCCCAAGCAGCTTGAAATGTTCAATTTGACTTTTTGACCAGGACCAGGTCTTCAGCTGATGTTCTTGTGATGTTTCCTATTTAGACCTAGGATCTAATTCTTTATAATAGTCAATTTAGAGGCCATCACTTTGCAACAGAGCAGGATTTTTTTTCCCATGAGCATCCAACCTCTTTCTCTAATCATTTATTGCTTTCTTGAACAACACAGGCCTAAGCAGAGATCTCTGTGGAACTTCAGTAGTGATCTCATTCCACTTAAAATCAAACATATATTTCTATTCTGAATTTCCTTTATTTAACCATTTTAATCCATAAGAAAAGCTTCCCTATTTTCCCATTACCACTTCTTTATGGGATTTTGGTGAGCCACTCTTTCAGACATTTATCTAAACTGACATATAACTCCTTTACAAGGCAATGTTAGATTTTCTTTCTACCAATGCAGGATATAAACATACTTGGAAATGCCACAATTCTCATAAGATTTAGAGGAATTTTGAGCAGCTCTTGTTTCTCCTGTTTTCTATAATTTATGGTACCTATCACTGGAAAGATGGTGATCTGTATAACAGTGTCCTTTACTGTTACAGTCTCCTTCCTTCAGACAAGTCAAAGTATGTAAGACATGCAGCAATATGACAGATGATTGATTATGCTGTGTGTTAATTACAGAATATTAATAGCTTTACAGGACAAACCTACATCATGTTGGTGGGCTAAGACTGCTAGAAAGTATATTCAGAAAACCAAATAAATAGTCCTTCCTGCAGGAGTTAATCCAGTTTCAGAATTCCATTTGAAAATGGGAAAGAACTATATTCATTCTTCTTTATTATATATTTATTGTAAATTACATCTGATGCTTGTAAAGATACTCATATTAAAGGTCATTTATGCCTCCTTTAACAGTGTTCTGTTTGCAGAGATATTGGTGGAGTAAATTCAGATGTGAGCTTTACTTGAAGCAAACATAAATATATGTTGCCTTTTTGTGGGTGGATGGGATTAAAATTCAGGTAAAATACCAAGATCTGTACACAAAGGAAAAAAAATAGCAACAGTATACTTTTGTTCGTTTCTCTATGCTCTCCCCTGAAATCTCAGTTAAATAGTTTTGCACCTGGACTTTCTAAGTGCCAAGTCCTTTTCAGAAAACAATTGCAAAACTGCCTCTGAAGATGGTCTTAAAAGATAAGGCTGAAAATTGTTAGTGCTTACTGAACAGATGGAGAGGATACCACTTGAGAGATAAGAGGAAGAATGGAAGAATAGGCATTCAGAATGACCAGAGCTAAGTAAACAACTAGACTACCAACCCCCAGGGCCTAAAAGAACCAAAAGCAGAGATGTAAAAACAAAAACAAGAAAATGCAAAATGCAAAACCCCCTTTATAAAGTCAAAAAGTAAAGCAATCCTCCTGCTGAAGAACTTACTAAACACTTGCTGTAAATAAATCAAAAACTGCTCAGATCACAGATTTTTTACACACATTTTAACCAAGTATAAGTAGTAACCAATTCACTGAGCCTTCAGATATACAAGTACAGTATTAGAGCACATCAAGACATCTGAGACTAATTTGAGGTCTGCAGGATGTAGGACTTGAAAGACCTGAACTTAATATCATCAGACCAGAAAAACTTATGACAGTGTCATGGCCCCATGTCTTTAATACAGTGTGCACAAAAATGTATATATACTGAGGATGGGAAAGATGCAACATTAAGATTTCAGTGTTAGGTGAAGTGGTAGAATAAATTTGATGACAGAGGGTTTTTTCCAGCACAGCTTTTGTGGAAAGTTTATAGGCATTTTTTTATGGGTTTTTTTGTTTTGTTGGTTTTGAGTTTGGATTTTTGGGGTTTCTTTTTTTGTTTTGTTTTTGTTTTGGTTTGGTTTTTTTTTACTTTTTGTGAGGGTAAGTTTGTATAGTGTTTTGTCCATATATATCTATAATTTGGGGCAATTTGGAGAAATTTGTAGAATTATACAGAGGACCTTTCCAAGAAGACATTTTCTTGAAGTACTTTATCACTTATTTGGAAAATGATGTTCTTAAAACAGGTAGAGACATGTTCCTAGGTGGGTCTTATCTGGTACTTAGGAGAGCGGTTCTCACTGTATTACCCCACCTAAGATATGCTTTGAAAATAAACATTGCAACCCTGTGGATTGGTCTAAATCCCGAAAATGTTCCTCGGATGGAAAGAATAAATAAGCCTACCCTTTTCAAGGATATTTAGACAACTAGTCTGGAAAAGGCCAGTAATACAGGAGACTGCCTCAAATAAGTCTTTAGAATGCCCTATGATTGCCCCTTGAATCACCAACAGAATGGCACCTTGAAAAGTTTTATTCTGCAGGTCTTGCATGTGAACCTTGGTCAGGAAAAGAGGAAATGAGGACCTTGAACTCCCATTTTCATTCCTATCTCCTCCACTCCTGAGTCAATTTACAGAGGTGATTCTGCCCCTCTACTCTGCTCTTGTGAGACCCCACCTGCAGTACTGAATCCATTTCTGGTGCCCCCAACAAAAAAAGAACATGGAACTGTTGGAGCAAATTCAGAGGAGGCCACAAAGTTTCTAAGGGGACTGGAGCATCTCCTCTATGGAGACAGGCTGAGGAAGTTGGGGCTGTTCAGCCTGGAGAAGAGAATGTTTTGTGGAGACCTTCCAGTATCTGAAGGGGGCCCACAGAGAAGACAAAGAGGGACTTTTTTCAGGAATTGTAGTGATAAGACAAGGAGTAAAAGGTTCAAACTGAAAGAGGGGAAAGGTTAGGTAGATACATGGAAGAAATTCTTTGCTCTGAAGGTAGTGAGGCACTGGAACAGGTTGCCCAGGGAAGTTGTGGATTCCCCATCCCTGGCAGTGTTCAAGGCCAGGTTGGATGGGTCTTTGAGCAACCTGGTCTAGTGGAAAGTGTCCCTGCCCATAGCAGAGGGGTTGGAACTAGATGATGCTTAAGGTCCCTTCCAACCCAAATCATTCTATGATTCTATGGTGCCTTCAGTGGATTTTGTAGATCCACCGGGGAATGAGAAAAAATAGGATGATATCCTATGTCAGATATCCAGACCTGGAAACATGTCCAAGGCCGTCAGCACAAGGGAGTAAATGTGTCAAACGGGATTGCACTTGTGCTGATTCCTGTAACTGGATACTGAAAACATCCTTTTAGGCCATCTCATTAACTCCTAGTCATATGCTTTACTCTGTAAAGTCATGTGTATTATGTTTAAGAGGGAAAAATGGAATTCAGAGCTCGTGCACATGTTGCTGATTAATACCACAAATTGACATGTTCATGGGAAAAGGTGTTATTGCTACAGACAACTAGGTTGATTTAATATATTGCTAGCCTGGGCAATGGCTAGAGGAGACTAAGCTAGTCTCCCCTGGAAGGAGCTAGGGCTGAACTAAGTGAATCCTACATCACTGTATCCATTTGCCAACTCAGCTGTGACCTGTGCCTTGGCTTGGAGTCAGCACTCAGTTACCATCCCGAACAGACACTGTTTTTCTGTGCAGTTTTCAAGTGTTCCATACCAGTTTTAGCTTAATTCACAGATTGGACAGGCTAAAATTCGTACCAAGAAGTAGACGTCGTGAGCCAGACTGCTCACTCTCTTTCTAAGTGCTAATCCATCAGGAATATATCCATGGGCACTGAGTAAAATCTGGGAGTGGAATGAGCAATTATAGATTTAATGCAAACTAGCAGTTATGAAATCATAGAACAATTTAATTTGGAGGGCACCTCTGGATATAGAAGGGTCCACGCCCTTTTCCAGAGCAGGACCAACTTCAAAGTGAGATCATGTTGCTTTGTGCCCTGTCCAGCTGAGCTTTGAGTATCTCCACGGACATTCAAGGTACCAGACAAGCTTGGGCTGATGAAGACACCGAGTTGAAAAACTTGATTTTACCAACCTAAAGTGTTTCTGGGGACTCTGTGGCACAAAACTTCAAGTTTTCAAGGAACTGCTATAGAAAAAAATTATTGGTTTTACTGGATGCTCCTACAATTCAGTAGAAGTTGAGTTGGAGATTGGAAGATCTAAAATTTCATGTATTTATATGCCCACTTAGCATATTTCAATTATTTTAAAATGCACTTTCTGCTTTCTTTTTACATGTTTTTAAACTTAAAAATCTTGCTAGGCAAAATTCCCCAGGATGTATATACCTAGCACCATGTATACACATTTTCAGATAGGCTTCCATGAGATGGTGTTAGAAAGGTCAGATGATGTTTGTATGATATTTAAACCAAGGTAGAAGACAGAAGGCTTAACAAGGTGGGAAAAAAAATCCCCCAGGAGCTGGAGAGGACTTCATTAAATGAATGCTTACATACTTCTTTATTTATTTTCAGTGCAGGATTGTAATAGGGTGGTTCTTTAAGCATTAGATAGGGAGGGATGGATTAAAGAAAATAACTGGCAACAATGCACTCCTCGAATGCAATTTAAAGTTGTAAATTATTTAATTTGTTCTACATTTAAAGTCAAAGCAAAATTGTTCTGGATTTCAAATGTCAAATCCACAATAAGATTCTAATTTTTCAAAAGACTAAAAAGTTAGATCAAAGCTGTTAGGTTGGGTTATTATTTCAGTGGACAAAACTGAAATGAGGTTAAGGTATTAACTGGATATGGTATCCATGCATTTCTAGGTTATTATAAACAGCAATTTTCATTTATCTAAACCTTTCTTTTCTATCTGATCACATCCCTAATGAAGTTTCAGCAATTAACTGAAATTTGATCACAGTAATATTATAGAGTCATATTAAGCTGCGTTCTGGACTTGGTTTTGTTTGTGGTTTTTTACAGCTCTAAGTAGTATGGACTTTTGATCTATATTTTTTCAGGTATTCAAATGTCCACGTATCAGAAAACTGATTTCAAACCCAAACAGATAATTCTGACTATTTATCAGTGAGAATAATTCAATCAGTATAACTCCCTTGCTGTTAAAATTTTTCTTCAAGTAAGAATAGTTACATGTAGTGTGTGAAGTTCATGGTCTTAGACTCCAAAATAGTTCACAGCAGATGAGTTTTTACAATGAAGAAACAGGCACATAAATGTCATGTAATGTAATGAAGATCACTAAGCAAGTCCAGGACAGAATTTGAAACTGGGGAATGAGATTCTCCAGTCCTAGAATGGTTTGTGCATGGACAATGCTGATTGCCTACTCTAGGGTTGTTATTTATACGAGCAATCTCTCCATTCAGTAGGAGGAGGCCATATTATTATTACTTTTGTGGATTAAAATGAATTAGAGCCCAGATGTTCTGAGATATAGCTTGGATTTGAAGCACAAAGAATCAAAGCAGTGAATTTAATCTACAAATTTTAAAGGCTTCTTCAATTACTTTGATGTTATAGGAGGAAAACTTCATTTATGACTTTTTTTTCTAAGAAGACACTTACTGACAGCTCATGGAAACTATGTCCACCATTAAGGAACAGAAGAAACATAGTAAGGATCTTGTAATTTCTGCCAAGATTTAAGAGCAGTAATTGATAATATCTTCATTGGTGGCTTTAATTATTTAGATAATTGTACACTATAAATATAACTGGAACTTAAAATTTATTATGGAAAAAGAGAACACTAATAAGATATCCCCCAATTATTTGTAATCTGGGGCATCTCTGAGACATGATTTTACAGCAGTAGTCTTCCTGTCTCACTGCAGGCACTGGGGTCATTCTGAAGAAGCTTTGGATTATCCAGAACAGTAGCTCATAATTTTCTTTGTAAACTGAAATAAGAAAAGTATCTGATCAAACACCTCTCTGGTACTAAAACATCAAGGACAGTAGATCTAAACATAGCCGAAGATGACAGAGGTTTAGGAACGGTGATCTAATTCTGTAAAGTGCAACTGTTTGAATTAAGCTTTTTGTTGAACCCTAAAACAAGACAATGTGTTCAGACATTGATCTTGTCTAGTCTCCTTCTGGAAAAGTTTTGCTTCAGGGGTAGAAGCCTGGATTAAATCAGAAATGGGGTCCTGATAGAGGAATCAAAGAGTGGGCTGTGCAGAGCACACTGGAGGCAACAGAACAGTGGATTAATAAGAGAGATGCACTCTCTGCCTTTTAGCATTGCTAAGAATTTTTTAATTTATGCTTGGTCCCTGAAACAGTCTTGTCATAGAAATTGGGCTTGAAAAAGCATCAAGTCAATTTATTCCTTTTGCAAGACCCTTTTCACTGGCAGTCTATCATTGTAGCTAAGATTAGAAGAACAAAGAAAACATTTTACAGGGATCTCCAAACTAATTGTGGGTGGAACACAGATTAGATACTTCTCCAATTAGAAATTATTACTGCTGCAGAAAAGCAGTCTTTTCTAGGGCAGAAGGCCTCATGCTTTTGGCTTTCTTCTAGCTCCCTTCTGAAAAAAAGTTTTCATTTCACTGGCCCTTCCTTCCTAGGTCTCACAGCTACCCAATTCCATAGATACTGCCCCAGAATCACCCTTTACACATTCTTCAGGTCTTTGGACTTTCCTCTCATTTTTCCAAACTCATTCCTGCTTAGTCCTTCCTCTCCACTTCAATGACTCCCTCCCTTTTTCTCTTTCACCCCAGAGCTGGACTTACTCCTGGAAGCTAATTAAACTTAAAAGTGATCGCAATCCTTTTAAATTAAAGGCAAGACTTAACATCCTCAAAAGCGCACTGCTATGAGTATCATACTGTTTCTTACCTGTCCCAGAAAGCTTTCAGTGTAAATACCCAGCTACTCCAGATCCTCCCACTTCACCCATTCCTCTCTCTTACTACCACTCCTCTGCCAAAAATTCCCCAGGACAGGCCCCTCTTGCAGATCCCTTCTCCCCTCCAAACAGCATCCAGCATTGAGCTCGAAGGCCTCTGAGTTGGCCGTGCAAGCTGACAGCCCCTCGGTCCCAGCAGCCACCAGCAGCCTATGACCTTTCTTTCACAGGCTGTTGTTGCTCAGCCAGCTTGCCCACCTGCCTTCCTCCTCCTGCAGCAGCCAAGCTTCAGCTCCTGCATCTGGCTGGGTCCCTGCCACCCCAGGCACAGTCAGCAACAATCTGTCCAAACAGGGCTCTGACAGCAGAAACAAGAGAGCATGTTAGAGGGGAAAAAAAAAAAAAGAAAAAAAAGAAAAGGTATTGTAATCCTATATCCTCAGCTTGCCACTCTTTATCCCGTACCAAATAAGCTTATTACAACAGGAGTATGCATCTTGTGCTCTCCTGGCAACACTGAATTAAATCCAGACAACTCAAGGAGACCATTCAGGAGGGAATTTAAAGAAGGGGATTGCATTAGCTGAGTGGAGAACTGAGTAAGGTATAAACAAGTATTTCATCAAAGACAAGGTCGGGGTGAGGGCAAATGCTGGCAAGAGTCCAACCATAGTAATAAACCTGAGGGAGATGCCGGTGGAAGAAAAAGTTCAGGGTCAGCGATGACAATGAGATTTCTCGCCTGGGGAGAAAAGTAAAGGTCTAGAGACATGAGAAAACTGTAGCCTAATTAACAGCTCTCCTTGTGGAAAAATTGGTACCAAAATAACATAGCTTAATTATTATCACCATCATTTCAGGAACCCATATGTCTTTAACTTCCTATCTCGTTAGTGGCACAGCTAGGTCCCAGTGTTTCCCTGGGACTGCATCCTTTGGATTGCATCCCGTCCAGAGACGTACCTCACGATGGGCAGCCTGGAGACCTTCCACATGGAAAAGGCAGTGGTGGGGGTAGGCCCTTGTCCTTTGCCTTGGAGATGCTGTCTGGACATCACTAAACCAAGTCCTGAAATGCTGAGGTGAACGAGTAGAGCAGATCATGCCTGAAATGCTTTAAAGCAGTGCATTTTCAGCTTGTTTTGAGCTCCCTGCATGCTCTGTGACAAAGATTCATAATGTCTCTGTACTTCCTAAGTCCTTTTAGGGAGCGAAAAGCAGTGAATAACAAAACACCTTGAGCTTAAAGAGCTCTGCATTCGGGAGTTAATTCAAACAGGGCCCCATTTGACTGTCTTTACCTAACAGTTAAATGGTCATTTGCAACTCAATAGAGAAACGTGTCACGATTGCTGGATTCCAATTAAGTTACCCAAGGAGTAGGTAACTCACTTTCTGTAAAATATGGAAATCTGACCCAAAGAATTCCTTAGCAGAGATTGGGCTGCAGAGGAGTGCAGCTCGAAAAGTAGAGAAATGCCAACATAAAGTGAAAAACGACTTTACAGAAAATGTGTGCCTTCCCCTCCTTTTTCTCAAGTTATTCCAATTTTTCAGCATTTTGGCAATATTGATAAGGATTGCCACTCTACCTTTAATTCCCCTGTTCTGGAGACCAAGGAGAATGAAAACCAGAAAGCTTTGGGTACTACTTCTTCTGGTAGAACTGAGACCTGAATCCAGCCACATATAGCAGCCTGGTGATGTCCGATACAAGCCATTAAAAATGCCCTGAGTAGTCTATAAATTACAGCTGTGAAAAAGGAACCAAATCCTTTTAATGTGGTTTCCTCAAGAATATATTTTTATGTACAGCTGTGTATTTGCCTAAGACCATATGTTATTACTTAACCTCTGAATCTATCAGGTATATGGACAATAAAATCCACAAAAGTTAAAGCCTAATTTAGTAAAGATTGGTCTGGTTTTCCTGAATTTCCTGTGCTTTTTTAAGCATTAGCTTTGTTACCTGGTGCGCCTGCAACTGGTAATGTTCCTGAGCAGCTTACAGTGCTGGTAATAAAACGTGTTGCAGCATTTGATTATAAAAATTCCTTTCCAATTAAGAACTATTTCTGGAGTGGGTTATTTCTGTTATGTATGAGACAGCTAAGTGTGCAGAGCAGTGGCAATCAGGTGCAGCATGATACCTTTAGCACCTTACTCCTGGACAGAACATGATCAGCTGAGACAGGCCAGGTCCTGGTCAGGGGTGCTGAGCAAGGAGTGGCAGAGAGAGATTGTGTATTATCATTAAAAAAAAATCTTCCTTTAACAAATGTGAAAAAAGGAAAGCTTTGACAATCTACAGATGGTATGTTTGATTCTTCAACTTTTTCCATGGCCTCATAAATAGTGTACTCTAAAGGTTGAATATTTTATCTTTTAAATCATTGGTCACAAAAATTATTATATAATTTTTGCCTCAGAGAAAATTAGAAAATTATTATAGCTACTGCTGGAGAAGGTTATAGGGAAGTGAAAAGAGAATAGGATGAATATCAACTAATTTTTTTTATAATGAAGACATTTTAAAATATTTTGGAAAAAAAATTACTGTTGTACACAGTACTACCTGATGATTTAAGCAGACAAAATAATGGGAGAAATATCCAATGGTGTAATTACTTTATTTGTGCATATTCAAGTAATGTATCTAGCTGTCGATTTCAATACATAAAAAAAGTGAAATGCCTACCAAAGCCATTTCTCCTTATTCAAGGTGTTTCTATGGACATTGGAATTTTTAGAGGAGAGAAAAAGGAAAACAGAGCGTCTTCCTTATTTCCGTTTTGCTTTCAATCTTTTTGCTGCATTATAGTTTTCAATATTGTTGAGGAATCATATGAGGTCAAATTCAGAAGAGAAGCAAAATTTTATATAAGGTGCCTGACACCAAAACTTCATTTAGCTGTCATAGAAGGAGCTATATAAGCTTCTTAAACTCACAGAAAGGAAGGACTGAAATTTTCATACACATGCAGAGGACCAATCTGACACTGGCACATAGCCAGTGTATATAAAGATGATTTAAAGATTTACATTCTGAGAAGGTGAAGAGAACATGTAAAAGTCTGTGTTCTTGTCACTTCGCAAATGCAGACCTACCTATGATTTACATAACTTGAACGTAATACTAGGGAATTCATTTGCATCTAGAAAACAATCAGTTTACAGAATACTACATTACATGTTGAAGTAAAGAATTGCTCTCTCAATCATTTCCCAAAATTTTAGCTCACTACTGCCTATCTCTAAATTTAATTTCTTATCAATTCTTGGGAAATAGGCATACAAGGAGTAACTCAGGAGTCATTTGCTCAGGTATGAATGGCAGATGCTACCACCATCACATTTCCAAGAAGGGGTTTATTTCACTCTTGTAAATGAAGTTCATATGCAAAACAAACTCAAGGACACCCTAAGACCCAGCAGAAATTCTTATAACTGTTTGTTTTTCAAGTGTTATTAATTTCATCTGCCTTAACACTTATTTCCATCACTGTTGTTCCAACGCAATTGGTTTTTCATAGATTATTTTAGAGCTTTTTATTATTAGATTATAGCATTTTCAGAAACATTTTTTCTCTTGGAAATGGACTAAAAATCGGTTGTGTGGATAAATAGGGGAAATCAGAGCTTAAGGTTCCATTCATTTTATTCCTATCTAAATAAGGTTGAAATCCTACTGTGAAATGAGAAAGCATTGCCATTATAAAAGAAAAAAAAAATTACCTCTTAAAGAGTGATCAAATTTTAAACTACATACACAGTATGTGAGTGCCACATTCATTTGGTTCCTTAGGATCTAATATTATACAAAATTTCCCAGAGAAATTTGACCTTACATTAAAATTTCCACTATCCACATTTGCCACCCAAGAGCCAGAGCTTTAAGGATGCATTGGAACTCATCCCTTAATTAGATTGTTCATGTCTATCCGTGTTGATGAGCTCTGTGAACTGCTTCAGAACAGACCAGCCACAGAGTCTAGAACCATTATAAAACCCTTGAAAAATTGTCTACATCTTTTCCTCCTACCGCAAGCCCATGCCAGGAAGTGGGACCAGAATTGTTCCACTCAGGGTTTGCCCTGCACCTTCAGGAGGTATGCCCTTTTCTATATAAGAACTGTATGAGAAAAATACTGCACATCAAAAATTACCAAAGGAAATAAGCAGTTTAACACAAACTTGTGCCTTAATATTTTGGTGTTACGTCAATACATGAAAAGAGAACCTTAAAATAAGATCTTAAAATTCTAATCTGAAATAGTTTAAAGGTAGCTCATAAAATTAACAGTCCCACCAAGTGTTTATGACATCAATCCCAGATTTAATAACACCATGGTTAAAGAGGCTGTATACTTAGGATATTATTTACAGAAAGAAAAGACCAGTTCTATTTTTATGGGAAAGGTGTTTTTCTTGTTCAGGGCGGCAACTGATTATCTTCCCACAACTTCTGGGTTGTGTCAGACACTGACAGAGGCCTGATGCTAAACTTTGCAAAGCCCTGAAATCATTTGCATTTGTTTTGTAACTGCATTTCTATGCAAATGTATAGCATTCGACTTAACACCAGCACTTTAAAATCCACTAAGTAGAGACACTTTCTGAGATTTTGTCAGAGGGAAAGGATTAGAAGATTTAAGTTTGACTGAAATGCTGGTGGAGTATAACTCATCTGAAGAAGTTTCGGGAGCTTAAAAAGTCACTGTTTTAAAATTTTTTCTGAAATTTCCCATCTAGTTAAAATAAAAAATAAAAAACCCTTCTATACCTTGTTTTCCTTCTTTTTTTTTCCTGAATTCTTTCCAGCTAATTACTTATATTACATTAGAATAGTATATCATTAATCTGTGCACACCTATACCCGTCCCACTTAGATTCACTTCCCAAATTGATTTGCTCCATAACACTGCTCAATTTCACTGTTTATTCATCACTTTTTTAGCTTTCAGAAAATCTCTGGACATTGATGGCCATCCCAACACATTTTTGTGGTGTAGGGAACACGTGACTATGGGAGAGGAGTCCAGGAAAGCCAGGATAGCTGGAGGAGGAGGACCATACACGAACACACTCACACACACTGAATGGTCTGTGTAAGTATGTGGAGTGGACACCATTGCTTGCTCTCCCTTTCTTCCTAGAAAAATTTGAAATTATTCCCAATAGCCACAAAAATATAACAGGTGCAGATCTTCTTTTGCTTGGACAGTATTAACTCCTAGTTATGAAAACCATAAAGGACAGCAGTCACCACAGTCATAGGTGACACAGGCCACAGAATGACACTCTGCAATTCTTGCACTAAATATTTTTTTTGAGCTGTACATTTTGAAGCCTAAGTGATAAAGAATCCTTAAAATTACTGGGGAAATCTCTGCAAATGTTTAATGATTTTCACTATTAAAATGTGGTCTTCAATTTTAGGTTGAATAAATTTAATTTTATACTGTCGTTTTAAATGTTTTGACCAGAGAAGGGCAACATCACCTTCATAGCTGCCCAAATACCAGTGCCAAATCCACCATGACTTTTTCCCCAGCAGCAAAATGCTCAATGTAGGCCCCTTTTCCTCATGTCATATCTCAAAATCTAATTCAGTAACCAACAGGGGTAGCAAAGTGCCACTTCATTAGCTCATGAATGAGAGAATTCTATGAGAATAGAATAGAATAGAATAGAGATGAAGTGCTAGAAAGTCCAGTTGTTCCTCAAAGGGAAGACAAATTTGAGAAATTAGGATAACAGAAACCATTCTTCTGTGTCCGAAATATTTTTATAAGTTGTTGTCAGCTAACAACTTTTGTAACTGGAGTGGTTGCCAACAAAGATATAGTTGGAGTTATTTAAATTTTCTCTCAGAATTATTAGCTTTGTAGGCTTCCTGAGAGCTATTGAGCCACAGTACAGGTTTTGCAAGTACAGTGATATGTCTACAGAATTATGATCAGATGGAGCTCAGTAATTGAGGATGGGTTTATCAAACGCCTTTGGAGGTGTCATAAAGAGCTAGACTGTGCACCTTAAGCATTGCAGGCCTCTATTTCATTTTGCCCTTTGTGGGATGATGCGTCGTGCTTGTAGTCTTTTGATTAAGACACACCTATGAACTGCAAAAGTGGCACTATCCCAGGATTCACTCCTCAGAGAAGAGAGGATGCAAGGCTGTTTTTTTCCTTCAGAACGGATGCCATAGTTGAAAAGACAGAAATTTTAGGAAAAGACACAAGGCATTAGATCTTTTTGGCACTTGCACTGCCCTTTCATTTAGCCATTATGTACATTTATTTTAAGTTAAGCACTGTTTAAGATGAAACAGGATATTGCATTTCAGTGGTGAATATTGCAGCACTGCATTGCAGCTAGAAACCAGAAAATTTTCCTCACATCCACCAGTCTGGATGTCCTCACAAATACTAGTGGCAGCACAAAGGGTATGGCACAAACCTAAGTATAGGGCCCTGGGAAACCAAGAAGGAAGAAGGGATGTGAAAAATCAATCCTTTTAACTACAGTCTGTATTTTTGTCTGCTTTAAACCACAGCCTCATACACAGAGGTTCTTCTCCCTGCTTGGGGTGTAATTCTGTTCGGTCCCATATGCTTGCTCTGCACATTCACTTCTTGTCTTCAGGAATTTTTGGCAGCCATGAGCTGTGGTTTACGTTGGGTAATTACTGGAGCTGAGTTATTTAAATGTCCACAAGGAGATGAAAGTGGAGGTGGGGATTTACTCACCTAATCCAGCTCTGCTTTCTGACAGGGAGAGGAGTTTAACTCACAGGTGTTACAGTCAAATCTGGTCTCCACATTATTGTGATGACTGGAGCAGGATTTTCAGTGCAGGCACTCTATCCCCTGTAGAGGGAACATCCAGCTGGCACAAGGGTTTGGTTATGAGAGGTACTTCAAAACAGTTTGAGATCCAATTATGAAGGGATGAAAACACTTAGAGGACATACAGGATGTTTGATTTAGAGAAATTATCTCCTCACAGGTAAAATGACCTGTGCTTGTTAGTAGAGTGTATAATATCATCTGCGGACTTTAATTAAATTGCTATTTCTCCACACACTTGCATTATACAGAAGGAATATGTATTGATGGATTTCCTCACTCACCAAGGGCAGAGCACGTTCCTGGAGAGCAGGTGGCTGGCCCTCAGCTGTCCCTAGGAACCCACCCCATCAGAAATCCCCCTCCAACTCCTATCAAAGAAATCCCTCAAGGCAGCGGCTGCATCAGTGAATTGCAAGATGAACTTTGGATGACCGAAAAGCAAAACATGTTGGTGTTTTAATCCAGCTGCTAGAGTTGGATTGCTGCCTTTTCCGTAACCATGCAGCTTTCAGCCTCATCCATGTTCAGCTCAGTTCCTAGCCTGGATGCATTTAAAGCATGCAAATTATTTGCTCTCCGTAACACCACTGTAAGCACACTACTGTTTACTAGGCCTTAGTTGCGCTTTCTCCAGGCTTTGAGCTTTAATGACTCATTCTGATATATGTGACATGATGAGGGCTGTCTACATTTAATTATGAAAAAGATTTTTCTGGTACTCTGGTTGCAATTTTAGTTTTGGCAGTTGATAATGTTCCCAGGCTAGTCCGAGTTCTTTTGGAAGCGAAAGAGAAAAGAAAGTACTTTCATACCTTAAACTGCTTTATGGAAAGTGTTAGAAAGAAAAGTTACATCCTAAAGTAGCTTTCCCATCAAAATTCAGACAGTAAACTTGTTGTAAGCAGTGGTACCCCTCTATGGATGGCCTAATGTGTCAGCCTTATATATAAGTTTTTTTTAAAAAGCAGAGAGATGTGGTTTGTCTCTTTTTCACTGCAGGAGAGGCAGTCAAAATCCCAAGGAACCATGAACTGCCTTGTGTGGAAGCAATTGTAAGAACAGTTTCCTCACCAGCACCTCAGACAGCAAATCTAAATCAGCCTAGGAGCATTTCAAAGTATGATAGAGCTCCTGCTCTCATGCTTGTTTCCTCAAGGCTTATGAACAAAATCCCTGTAGAGCCTGACTCATATTGACCTTACTTGCCATCTCTATCAGAAGTCATGTCATGAATTAGAAGCACAGTCAGGATATTTATCTGAAAGATTATGAATTTTTGTAAGAAATCTAATGTTAGAAGCCTAAACTATGCTTTAAATTTGTTTATCATCAACTCTTCTGACATTTGTGTTTTTAGCCTGGAGAAAAGGAGACTCAGGGGAGACCTTATTTCTCTCTAGAGCTACCTGAAAGGAGGTTGTATCAAGGTGGGGGGTGGCCTCTTCTCCTGGGCAACCCATGACAGGAGGAAATAGCCTCAAGTTATCCCAGGGAAAGTTCAGGTTGGACATCAGGAAGCATTTTTTCACTGAAAGGATGGTTAAACATTGGAAATGACTGGGTGTGGCACTTAGTGCTGTGGTTTGGTTGGCATAGTGGTGTTTGGCCAAAGGTAGGACTCAATGATCTTGGAGGTCTTTTCCAGCCCTAAAGATTCTATGATTTTATATGATGAAAACTATGGTCCTACTTCATTCAACAGCACTGCAACTTTCCGTCTACATTTCATTCAGTCACTATGTTGTGTACTCATTCAGGTGTGTCCTCTGCAGACAACATTTAGCTATGATTGCTGAATTAATCATTTACAGCTCTCCAAGGCAGGCTTTGTAGAAACAGTTCCTTGTATCTCAAAGGTCAACATGAGACAAGATTACAAATACAAGGTAAAGGTTCTAACACAATTAATACCCCACCCAGTGTACCTAAACAAGACTATTCTCCCAATAATCGGGTACTGATGCAAATTAGCTTTTGTTTTACTGGGTGAGGTAATTCTTGAAACAGCAATCAGAGAAGTTTGTCTGAATTTGGTAGAAAAATGAGGATCTAAAGTTTAGGCTGTTGCATCCAAGGCCACCAGTCTACCGGAGGAAGCTGAGAGCCAGGCAGAATGCTGCACTGGAAGATGGCTTCTTAGAAACAGAAATAGAAAATCAGACCCAAGCCATTTACTGTGAAGGGTGATCCATACATTTCTGTTGTCACAGGTGAAAAGTCAGAAGGATTAGATTAACAAAGAAAGGCACTGCTTCTAAGAATGAAATAAAACTAACCACAGCCTAGGAACACAGCAGCTCTGTCTCATCGCTATTCATCTTGGAGAATACCTGATCAGCAAATGGCATTATTCAAATGAATGATTTGCAATGAATTTTGCAAATACAGGAAATAGATTTTGTATCTGCGAGTGCTGATTGATTAAGCTCTTTCAAACTTAATATGGCCCACTTACTGCAGTATCACTGGGCAAAATAAGAATCCCTCAGAAACCACCGGGAAAGAGCTCTGGGTAAAGAACAAGAGGTCTGCAGCACTGTACACATCTGCAGGACCATGCAGGCTGTGTGCCACCACTTCTCTAACCCAGAAGTCTTATTTGGGATCAGGACAAGTCCCAAGGGTTTCAGGCTTTCCAAAATGCCTACTCTTCTTCCTTAGAGCCATGCAGCAGTCCATGTTAATCTTCAGGAAAAACACCACCGACAAAAACCCGTTCCAGTGACTCTGTGCGGTCTTTTGCCATCTCCATCTGACAACGATAACTGGGAAACGGCACGTGCAACATAATTACAATCTGTTATCTGTTACTGCTGTCCAGAAAGAGAAAGTGCACAGGGAGGAAGCATGTGCTGTGCCTCAAATGAATTTTGGCTAAAAAAAGTGACTAAATGGAAAACCCACCTAACACCTTGTGCAACATGTTTCCTTTGTCTGTTAGTACTTGGGCTGCACAGCCAGCTTTCAGCAACTACTCTTTCTTCACAGACATTTCCCAAAAAGCCTTGAAGCATTCAACACCATATAATATAAATTGAGTTTTTAACATCATTTTAGAATTCTACTGAGTTTACAATGTCATCTGTGACACACCACTAGAAATCAGCATTGTTTGATTATGGCAAACTGCACACATTGAAAATAATTTTTCAACATCCTTGGAAATGAGCAACTTTGATAAGGTCTTTAGAAAAGATTCAAATGTGACCCATTTTTGGCTCATGTAACATTCTGCTCACAGCTTGATTTTATCTTTATACAACTTATGTACTGCTAACTGCTAGGTCTTGAAACTGTTCATTGAAGCCCATTCATTCAAGCCCATATGAAAAGATAGCCATTACTCTTCTTTTCCACTAAGCTCTGCAGATCTTCATAACCCTTCTCATCAGCTGGTTATATTTCAACAAAGTAGCATTTTCCCTTTCTTGAAAAAAATATCCTGTAAGAACCAGAAAACTCCATTAGATGATCCACATATTATATGTTAGATCTATATGTAGATGGAAGCCAACATTCAAATAAATGTAAACCATGTATTTTCAGCTGTGAATGATAAGTGAATTATTATCTTGGATGAGAAGACTGATACAGATAATAGCTGGCTACCTTTCATCCTGTTTTCAGAAGGTGAGCTCTAATACCCACAAGATTTTTCATTTTACTTTAAATATTCAATTGTTTGTGCTGGAATTGCTTTGCACTGTCATTCAGTGGGCACCAAAGGGCAACAGTGCGTGTATTTAGTTTGCTGAATCATAGCTAACCACTATAGCTTGAAGGAGGAATAACCAACTCTTTGTAACCAACCCACTGTGTTAACTGAAATTAGCAAATAGTTGTAAATATCTTATATATATATATATTAGTAAATATTTGTGTTACTAGTTTGATATATAGCATAATTAAGAATATGTGAGAATGATATTTCTGCTAGATGTGTAAATAAAGGGAAACTCCACTAGAAATCTGTCCCAACAAATGTAAATACCTTGATAAATAAGAATTACTGACTAAGGCAATATGGAAAGAGGACCAAGCTCTTTCAAGACTCATGAAGTGGGCTTGAAAGTAGATTAGAAACAGTGGTTAACTCCTCTCACATTTGGAAATAAATCTATCAAAGTCTAACACAATGGTAGAGTACAATGATACTGCTGTCAATTTGATACCTTCATCTTTCTCTTCCTTTTCTGAAGAAGAAGAAATAAATTATGTAACAGACAAACTCATAAACTACAATTTCTGACATTCTTGACATCCTTACAACATTAAGAAAGGACAAAGCCTGATGACAATGAATGCAGAACTATTTCCCTTCATTCTGCTGACACTTTGAGTTATTCATTGTAGTCACAAGTAGACTCTTTTTGTACTATACTGCCATGTCTGAAAAGTTTTTGCATGAAACATGACAATATTCTTAACTTGTCTCTACCCAGCATTTTTTTTCTGACTACATTCCCTAATTTGCTTCTTCTACCAAATGTAAGGCCTGAATCATGGAAGCAATATTGGAGTACATCCATGATTTCAGGTATAATAATTTTGTGAGCCACTGTAGCCAATCCAGTCTCTAATTTCAGTACACTGCGCCTCAGCCTGTCCACTTTGACAGCATCTCAAACTTTAAAATACACTCTTTTACAAACAGACTGAATAATTAAAAACTGTGATGCCAGCATGTATTTTTACTATAGATTATACATATATATAGTTTAACGGTTGCCCTGCAAACATCTAATAATGAACCTGGCTTAATACTGGCAAGAGCACTCATATAATCATATTTATATGAGGCAGAATCCCACAGTCAAAGTGAGCAGGGTAAAACCAGCACAGAATCAATGAAGGAATACAAACAAACTAACTTCCTAACATAGCAACTAATGACAAAAGAGGAAAAGAGGTGGAACCAGTCAACCAGCTAAATGAGCATAGCAAACAACCCTGGAAAAAAACCTTTGTTGTTGCCCACACCACAGACTGATTGTCTCAGAAACACGGGCCATTTGGGGCCAATGGAGTTCACTGGGGGATTTCTTGAAGTCTCTTTTTGCCTTCTGGTTCTATAATTTAAACCTAAATAAAATTCAAGTAACAAGCAACATTAAACAGGCCTGAAGTCCTCCTCTGTTAGGAAAAGTTGCTAAACAAGGAATAACAGCAGAGTAACTTTGTGAGTATGGTCATTCGTATATAATCATAATGTCGATTACAATTCCCTTCCTCTCAACTTGCAGTGCTGCAATGTGTTTTAACGAGCACAAAATCTTTATTCAAGCTTTGTTCAAATTTCCATTATGAGGCTCATAACAGACAGTGTCCCTCTGAAACTAGATGTGGCTTCAGATTGATACTAAGCCTGACTCTTCTGATGATTCAAACATGAGAATTTTTCTATTTTTAATGTGCAAATCCTTTGAGAAGCCTGAGTATAACCACACTGAAAATGTCTGCTTTGTCTGCTAACTAAATGGAGATAGGAAAGTCTTACCGAACACAACCTAGGAAAATTAGTTGTTAAGGATTATTGTTTGTTTGTTTGTTTGTTTGTTGTGATTTACACCATCATGGAGACACTTTCCATCATATTAAGGCCCGTACTTATGCATGGTTATGTATTAAAGAATGATGGGCGCAAGTGTATTAGCATTAGATGTTGCTCCAAGCTCCTTTCTGAGAGGTCATTTGGCCATCTATTCTTAGCTTTTCACTTCTACTAGTGATGTATTTCATCTAACCATCTGAGTGAAGCTGGGCAATTCTTTCTGAACATTTGGTAACACTAATGCATCCTTCTTTGCTTATTATTTTTCATATTCCTGACAAAATTAGGTATTTCATTTCAAGTGGAACAGAACATCCCATGCAATGCAAAATGACATTTTTGGGTGTTTTGCTTTGTCAAGCAATTTTTTTTTTAATTCCCTTTGATCTGTTCTACTTTTATTTTTATTTATAAATTCTACTGCTGAACCAATAAAATCAATTACTCATGTTGGCCTAGTTTCATCTACAAAGATTTTGCTGCCTCCTTCTATCAAAGAAGGCGTTCCCAAAGCACTGGAGCACTATCACTGTTATCAGAATCTCAGAGACCATCAACTCTTAACCTTATGGTTGGCATTACTGTAAAGTTGATATGATTTTATAGTCAGTACCGTCTCATGCAGGCATAGCTTTGGAGCAACCACTTCAAAAGTAGATAGCACCATATCTGAACATAGTTCCTAAAGTAGATGACACATCTACCCACTATTTTAGTAGGAAAAACAGGAGCTTTGTGGCTATTGAATATTCTGTGCCAGATTCAAACACAGGGTAAATGTGAACAGTTCAATTGGATACAAAAGAGAGATTTTGGAGAATTCTAGTCCTGATGTAAATGGGTGAAGAAGGGTAAAAGGCTTGAAATTACCTTTAATCTTTATGGGGTAATCCAAATCTGGTTCTAATTCAGGAGTTCTATATTTCTTGATTTTAAATATGAGATATTCAAGACTACTTAGTATGGAGCAACTCTGCAGCTGATGGCTTATACCACCACAGTCAAGGTGTAATAAAGCCAGTATATTGCCAGCCATCAAAATTTACTTGGACACTATTTAATCATAGCAGGGGATATACAGTGCATTTTGCTAACCATAATCCACCCAATGGCCACATGCTTGGGAGAAATCACTGCAGAGTCAAGGTAGGGTACAGTTGTACTGAGAGACAAAAGCCTGAGGTGCAGAGAGTATTTGAGGACCCTTTCTCTAATCTAATGGACAACAGATGTGCCTTAGTGAGGACAGGACTAATCTCCAACAGGACTAATCTCCAAACATCTCATACCCCCTTGCTATAAGACACAATGGGAGTTGTTCATACAAGGAGAAGAGTGCCTGCCCCAAGCTGAATTTTCCAGGAAGGGAATGGGAACCTTCTTCTGACTGAGTGGAGAAGAGGGCATTTTAAGTGCTTTTGAAGTGATGAATGGTGCATCTAACCAGCTGGAGAAGGCCACCTGCATGCCATACGCTGGGAGACGTGGAAGTACTTGAAAAGTAGTTAATAACTCCTTGAATTGACAGGGCCAGATTTTGCAGCCTTTTGGCAAACGGTGGCTTCAAAAACTAGATTTGCATTTACCCTCAAACCAAGACAACAGCAACTGCAGCTTATTGCATGTGTGTTTATGTGCATGTGTGCACGCGTAGACATCGCATTGTACAAACCCTCTTGTTGACTCATTCCAGAAGTGAGGCAGGAGGTTCTTCATTGTGCAGCTTGCGCCGTGTGCCAGCAGGACAGGATGAATTGAAGACAGTATTCCAAGTAGCCTAATACATTCTTGCTGTCGTAGCTAACTTTCAGTACAAAGCAGGAGGAAAACAAAGGGCTAAAGAAAGGAAAATTCAGAAAGATCTACAGTCCAGGGAACCTGAAAGGGATTAACTTGGTCTCCCAGGCATGATTCGTTATGCTGATCTGAGAATAAGACAACATGGGGCTGTGGTAGCTGCCGACCTGCTAAGCCCCTTGGAAGTCTGAATTGTCAAATATCACATCCCTTCCTGAATGACTCGCTCCATCTGTGTTTGGTAGTGTCCACATTGACAGCTGCCTGCCATCTTGGCAAGAAAGTCAATGCAATTTGAGAATCTGCAGTGGATGTCTAGCACACGCATACACAAAAGCACACAGCCTTTAGGCTAACAAAGCCTGTTAGCTAGCCACTCCAGTAAATAAAGCAGTCCAGGCATCTCAGTATATAAACTAATTCCAAAATCATTAGGAGTGCTTGAATCCATTAACATAGTGGTGGCTGAACATGTATTTACTCAGACAAGGTAGTGTTAAGAACTGAAGGCTTCTGTATGCATTAACTCCCAGTCAGTGGATTCTGATCTGGAAGGTATGTGTTGCTTTAAAAAACAAGAGAGATGCATTAATCTATCTCACTCATGATCTACATACAGCTGCTATTCAATAGGGTCAATAATTATCTTTCATTTTAGTAACTTTATCAAAACACAGAGGCTATCTTGCTATGAATGCATATCAAGAGCATAATGACAGCATTTTAACCAAAAAAAGAGGTAAAGAATAAATCAGTGAATTAGGAAAGAATAAAGAATTGAGAATTCCACCCACAGTTACTCACCCATTTGAATAAGAGATGAGCTGCCAGTGAGGAGTACAACAGCTAGTAACACTGCTAGATTTATATAGGTCCTTCAGAAAGACAGAAAAATATTAACATAATTTATAACATGCTGCTTAATTGAATTAAACTACAAATCCCTGACTACTTGTGATTAGTCCAGCCACTCCTTAATCAGAAATAAGGATACCATCAGAGGTTTCATATGGAGGTTGTATACTGGTAGCTGGGTATTCATATATATCTTCCTTTGTGCTATTTTAGCTTTTCATGGTTACAGATTCATACATTAGGCCTGATTTTTCTGATGGGATTTTAAAGAGGTGAAAATACCTCATGAAACAACAAGAAATATTGTACTTTCCTTTTGCCTTCAGGTTCATGCATTGAAACCAACTAAAGCCTCAGGTTAAAGAAATTTAGGTCACATTTGTGCAAAACAGTTCTGCTGCCACAGTTACTAGTTACTCCTGCTTACATAACTGATATTTTCAAGAAAGCAAAGTAGTCCATTTTTTAAAGAATATTTGTTCGAGATTCAACCAAACGAATTTTAAAAAGAAAAGCTGAGCTCTAACAAGTGGATTGTCCCTAGAGGATGCATTACAAACCAGCAAAGATGTCCAGGCAAATGCCTGCAGCATTACTCACTGGCCCTGGCACCTGTAACTACTCCGGGGGATGAAGCATTGACCTTGCTCTGTCCTGTGTGACTGAATGGCAAACAGGCGACTTCTCCTGGAGCAACTGAGGACCGTGGAAGTAGGAGAGAGAGTGCAAGTCCATGAGCAAAATGTTTGCAACTATGCCCAGCTTTGGGGCTACAGAGGTTCAGAGAAGTTGCTAACTCCCTCTCACTCTGGACTATAGCTCAGGAGAAAGGTAGAAACAAAAGTGAAGAGTGGAGAAATAAAAAAACTGCACACAAGCTGACCAAGTTCACTCACTTCACAAACACTGGCTTCAAGCTCTGATCTTTACTGAGCAAGACTCACCAAGGAGAAGACTTCACCCTCCAGCACCTTCAGAGTCCCTTCCCCACTACAGAAGTAGCTTTTTTTGTCACAGTTGGGAAAAATAGTAGGCTGCTGGTTTGAGAAGGGTCATAGCTCAGGCTGGGAGGGTCAGTGCTGAACCATCAGAAACATCAGTTTCTGACAGCTTTTTGTGCCACTTCCTGTGTAAGGAGTGAGTGAATTTGGCCCATTACGAATACTGCTAGAGTAGGCTAGGACAGTGCAACTTCAGTAGTCCAGTTTTATGTGCTATATAGTAATAAGTGATACTGCTCCTGGGGTTTCCTGACAGCTCAGCAGGAGTTCACCAACTTTGTCATTAGAACATACAGATTTATTTATTTATTTATTTACTTTTTTGGGGGGGTTGCATAATCCACCCCACACACTCCCTCTACTCCTGAAAAACTTTCAGACAATTTGCATATTTAATTGACAAAATGTCGGCTTAGATAGTGTCTCATCCTCGAGTACTGCTATTTAATATGTTTCCAATTCCTGCAATTACCTCCCTTAGGCACAGAGTTGAGTAAATAGACTGACATTTCACTGTACCTTGAAGGTCAACTAATTCAGGGTCTGTCCAGCCACTGGGGGATGTGGGTGCTAAAGCCAAGGATTCTGCACGAGTGTAGCCTTGCTTTCTGCCCCAGACATTCTTTGTCTCCGTAAAAAGCCAACTCTCAGGAGCTAGGCGTAGAGAGGTTAATCCTTATTACTAGTGACACTGGAAAAAGCTTATGACAGATGCACAGTGAGTCCCCTTTGGAAGACTGCATAACTGAGAGCATGGGAAGGATGTTTTGCACAGAACTGCCAGGAGGCTTAGAAACTGTATTAGAAAAAGTCTGGTTTTTTCACTGCATAGCTCATTTAATGAACCTCTGTGCCTCAGGGTAAGGGAATGTACAGTATTTGAGCAGATAATCTATGTGACGTAACAAATTAACCTCTGAAAAGAACCTCAATAGTTATGCAAAGCTGTATCTTGCTTTCTTTTGAATAACTAAGCCCCATATCCTGAAAAAAAAAAAAGTTCTTGCTAAAAGATAGATGGCTCGTGCTCTGCTATTGCTCTTGGTAGCAAAAAATAGCTATGGGAAGAAAAATAATGTTTCTATCTTAGTGGGACACCATTGTGTAAGCAGCATGAACAAATGGCAAGGGTGCTTCTCCAACCATCCGGCTTTCAAAAGGAAGATTTTGTGGAACAAATTCTGCTTTTAGCATAGATTGGTGTTATTGGTAGGGAGGGTATAAAACCACACAGTAGCACAGAATCCTAATTAGCAAGAGTCACCAAGTTGCAGGTTTGTGCTGCGATCTAACTAAAGCACTTGCAAAGATTTTTCTCTGTCCCACTGGGGCTGGACTGATGCCCTGAAGATTAGACAGGGCTGCATAATTCCCTAGTGTCTGCCTGAGCTTATGGTGGACACTGAATCTTTCCTCAGCAGCTGCTCAGAAGGTGCCTGGACAGGCCTCTTCCAGGCTTCTTGTCCCCAGGATCATTTCTCTTTTCTCCAGATAGTGTCCTCTGTTTCACCTGCTGCATTTCACTGCACAGCAGGGAATAACACAGAACCCTTCTTGAAACAGAGCCACTGTGGTCATGCCATAACTTCTCTAACAAAAGCACAATAAATAAACTTTGCCTTTGCTCTAAGTGAATTCCTGCCTTCCAAAAAGCGAAAATAATTTAAATGTCAAAATAGGGTGCTCAAATTTCGTAAACAACCAGGCCTCAGGATTTCTAGCAAAAGTGAATGCAAAATGAACGGGAGCTGGTTCATTACACGTGAAGGCTTGCAGGGAAGCAGTCACACTCTTTCTTTGCCAGCTGTTGGGACTACATTAAGACTTTCTTACATCCTAGGTAAGTGGTTTCATGGCAATAGTTTTCTGAGCAGTAAGAAAAGTCTCACCGTGGCTTTTGGTTCAGGGCAGCCATGCCAAAAACAAGCAAGAAGGAAAAACAATGCTGATATCTGAGTGAAAGTTTACTGTAAAGTAAACGGCTGTTCTCGCTCAGCCCCTTTCTATATTATTCAGTGTCTAAAGAGAAAATTTTTATGCTTAGTGAGGAGCTCTCATTTTGGTGTAACTGAGATTAACGTATTTTATTAATTTCCACATCCATGAGAGTCTTCAGGAATTTGGTTTTGTTTGATATATCAAAAAAGTTGATGATGTGATGGGTTCGTTTACCTTCTGAAAGTATCTCTGGGATCATTTCCTGATGAGGGAACAGAACAAAATGGTAATTTAGTACTAAGCTAATCCAAATAATACAAAAGAATAAAATAAAGGCAAACTGTTTGTGCACTGCATCTTTCTCACCATGCTGTACTTGGTTGGTGCAAAATAACAACTTCAGAACAAAGTACCTTTTAGGGAACCATGCAGAGCACAGTGCTTATACTGCAAAACAAAATCTCACAGAATGCAACGTGCTTTAGATTTGTGCTTCAGAGTATTGTCTAATGCTCATTAATTCCAAAGCTAAGGAGTGGTTTGAATAGCAGAAGGTCTAAAACATACAACAAAAATATGAAATTACTTGAAGTCAGAAAGAGACAGCTTCCAATAATTAACCACTTAGCTTCCAGTTTTGTCTTTAGCATGTGAGTAACCCTATAGAATGCAAGTCTTTGGAGAGCAGGTTATTAAAAGTCACACAGCAGTAGTAAATAACAGCTGTGGGGAACCTGAGGAGTGGGAGAGAACTTGGACTTTAACCTTGTCACTCCTTCAAGAATGATTGTTCCCTGTCCTGACCTTGAAGTAGTGGGATTTTCTGAAGGGAGAAATTCCAAGTTTGTGGAGAAAAAGGAAACATTCTCTGGCAGATTATTTTGTTAATAGCAGCTGTCTGAAACTTCTGGGATACTTGGAATGTCCCAGTAAGTCCCAACAGAGAAGGCATAAAGGGCAAAGGACAGGTGAGGTTGTGCCTGTCTTCTTCAGGCATTTGCATATTTACTCTCTCTGATTTCTAATTAGTCCTGGACCCAGAACTCCAAAAGTAAACACGCCTCTGCTGAGAGCTGGAGTCTATATTTGGCCAGGAGAAAATGTTTCCTCTCAGTCTTACCTCGAGCACAAACATACACATGCAAGTACAATTGCAATGTAGAACAAATCGGATTGGAGGGAGAACTACTTAATTTGTGCTGCAGCCTAAACAATCACTGAGAAAACACACTAAGGTCTTTTCAGCTTAGCTGGACTCAACTTAGAGGGCAAGTAATGAATCTAATTGTTACGCTAGTTTCCATGTCAGCAAAATAACAGATGTACAGTATAGCAGAGAGGGGGAAACTTGGGTTTGTTTGTTGAGCAGGTGCTACATTACTATCACATGGAAGTTTCTCAAGTGCATTTGGAGCCAGTTGGAAGGGAGCCAAGAGTACAGCTTCCATTTAATCTCCTGGACATCCAGCTGTGCAGCTGCATAAGCCCCCAGAAGCAGCTGAGGCAGTGAAAACAGTGACACCTTGTCACTTCTTCAACCATTTCTAGTGCCCCACCACAAATATGAAATAAATAAAGCACCCAGGAACCGCCCTCCCTCAGTTACGTATGCCATGACCCAGCTGCCAGATATGCCTGTCAGAGCATGCTAGGCAGATGGGGGACAGCAAGTTATCCCTCATCCTCAGCAATTACTGCACCCAGCCCATCAGGAAACGGACTTAAGTCTGCACATGTGCTAAAAGGACTTTTGGGAAAGATCAGTGGGTCTGTATAGGCGTCACAATGATAAGCCCTGTTGTAAAGAAATGATTTGACATGCCAGCCGACTGCAGGGAAACCAGTGCCTGTTTAATAGCAGTGCATAGAAAACGTAGCCAGCAATTAGGCTGAAGCTGTCATCAACAGGCAGAGAGAGGCTTAGCACTATTACAAGAGCTGAGGTGGCTATTAAGTGCAGTCTGTCTTCACTGAACTATTCTTCCATGGCCAAATGACTTGGAAACTTGAGCTGATACTTTGCACAAACTCTTCACCTAAACAGTGCCAAAGCTGTGGACAAGGGTGAGGTCCTATAAATGGGAAGGCACCTTAACACAGATTCAAAAAAAATATAATTGCAAAACAACCTGCAACCAGAGTTCCCAGAAATGTGAATTGTTCGGGATGTTTTTTAAGCTACAGAAGAAGGGAAGGTGGTAAGGCAGCAGCATTATTCAAGCATGACCTTGAAGAAATTAACTGATTATCAGCAACAGCTGAAAAAAACCACTAGGTCAGTGTTTCTAAACAAATGCAAAGTAAAGTAAACTGAAACATCTATTTCCATGTAATAGTCATTCAGAAATCAAATGAAAGCAAGACAATCTGTGCAACACTGGTAATAAGGATAACAGTATACACAACTGATAAAATACTGTGCACATGTGCAGGGTGTTGTATTGTAAGGGATAAAAGTCAATAAAGTCAATGCATTGAGAAGTATAAGGAATAACTACACATTAAAGTTCTATATTGACATTGAAATATATACATCAGAGTTATGCCAGTGACCGAGAAGAATGGGAGATAAGAGGTAGACTTCAGATCTTATGACAGGATGTGATGCAAAAATAAAATATTTGGATTCTGTAGCCAGTTGTTTATTGAAGTAACTACCTGGCGAAGTCATAAAAAAAAGAAAATACCCCTATTTTAGTAGTGAATTGTGCCCAGGCTCTGTTCTGTACAGCAATTCTCTATATTTGATTCAGCAGTTGTGCTAGAACACAAAAAAAACAAACCAAACAATTCCCCCAAAAAACCCAAAAAACCCCAAACAAACCACAAAAACACCACCAATTTCCAACCTTGCAACTGCAGTAGCTTACTTCTGGAAAAAAAAAAAAAGGGGTTTCACTAAAAATTAGGAAGCTTGTTAAATTAAAAGAAGCAGCTAAAAAGATAAAAATGCTTACAGTTGCCATGGAGACAGTTTATAAAATAAAAATGAAATGTTCAGAAGAAATGCATACCACAATCAAAAGATTTTAAAAACCTTAAGAAAAGTTAGTACAGTCAAGAAGGAGGGTACAAGAAACTATGAAAGGCATCATGACATCTTCAGAAATAGAAGTCTGTGAAAGAAACAGAAAACTGAGAAGAATAAAAAGGCTGGTAAATGTGTAACACAGTGTCAAAAATTATTCCGAGAAAGAGCTTGTTAGTCACATAGAAACTGTATATTTTCTGAAAACACCAACCAGGCAGTAACAGAGTCTTCAGCACTCAGATCTGAAGTACAAGGGCACTCTAAGGAGTTGTATAATAAAAGATAAATGATTGATTTTCGTCAATATTTGCTACTGAGCTCTTTGCAAGTGTTCTGCTAGAGGGGAGTTTGAGGAGGTGTTTAAAATTAAAATATCAACAGCTTTAGAAAAAAAATTAAGAAAAAATAATCACAGATAACATTGTCACAGCTGTCCTAAAACAATCTCAGCTATGAATACCCTGGCTATTAACTGCAGTGCATAGCATTGTCACTCAACTTGGCCCTAGAGCTTAAGAGGTTTTGTTTTAAGAGATTTAAGAGTTTTGTTTCAAGATTTTGCAGGAGATTTTAGAGAAGAAGGCCTGACAAATGAGATTGATTTCCATACCAACTAAATTGGTCGTTTACAATAAGAATAGAATTTGTAGATAATTACATAATACAGTAAGAGCAGTCAATCCAGCCTTTGGAAGAGGAAGTTATACAGGGCAGTTTTGAGAAGTGACAAGTGGTATTATCAGGGCAGAGCAGTGTGGGGGAGCCCCCGGGGCAGGGGTGTATCCCACTGCTCCAGCCAGGAGCAAGGAAACTGGAGGGGCTGGGACAGCTCCAACCCCAGGGAACCCGGCACTGCTTTTGGGGGACACAGACCAGCTGAGGCTTGGACAGAGCCCTGAGTGTGGCCAGGATGGGCATGGCCCATGGTAGGGCCAGGCAGGGCTGTGGGTCCTGGACATCGGGCCCGCTGTAGCATCAGTGGAGCATGGGCTGGAGGTCCCAGCAGCTGACATGGGGCCCTGGGCCCTGGATGGAATGGGCAGCCCCAGGGGCCAGGCAGGGACAACAAGTCCCAGGGATGCCCTCAGGGCCTGGGCAACTCTGCTAAAGTTTCCTTAAAGGATCCCCTTTAACAGCTTCCTATGTCACAGGTTTAAAAAAAAAAAAATTCATGAGATGAAGAAAACTCACTGAGAAAGGGAAGCAGGGATAGTAAATGGTGAGGGGTTTTGTAGCAGATGGGGTCTGCCAGGGATGCAGATTGCACGCAGGGACTGCACTGGAATCTGCATTCACATATGTTCATATAGTTCATAAACTACATGGAAATGGTGAGAGCAGATGTGGAAAAGCTCATTAATGACAATGTTATCCGTGGCATTAAAAAATAAAACTGCATTTTTGTAACCGTACCTCACCACTGCACAGCTGTGATACAGAGCTGCTGCGTGACAAGGCAGCGAGACAGCAAAGGAAATTCGGCGTTTGCAAATGCACAGCGACCGGCAGGGGACAAAAGCACACTGCCTGGACACAGTGCCCACGTCCGCACTCGATGCCCCTGCCGGGGGATGAAATCCAAAAGGCCCCACTGAAAGCTCTTCATAACATCAGTTAGGTGGTGAGCAAAAGTCAGAATGGCAACCAGACTCTGTTCAGTGTAGGTCATGTTCAAAATTTGTCAGTGTGAAAACAAGATACTGAAGTGGCATGTGGCTTCTGGCTGAGGAAAAGTCACACGGGCTGAAAATCCTCAGCTTTACGAAGAGATGATTGAGGGAAGAACTGTCAAAGCTTCATGGAGATACAAGTAGTCTAGTGAAAATAAATTCAGAATGATAACTCACAATTTTTCATAAAATATGAACTAGGAGAAACACAGGGAAATTGGACAGAAAGTTTGAACAAGCAAAAGCCCTTTATTTTTACATATTAGAAGTTTACATAATAGAACCTGTTGCTATGATGTGTTTAGATATCAGTAATCTATGACAAGCGCTGAATGTTTTTAAATTAATGGAAAAGTTTATTTAAATTGAAGATATGATGCTATTTACTACTCAGGGAGCCCAAAACATGGGTCAAAGGGAGATAGGAGAATGTCATGAGGCATGGTGTGCAATAAATAATCTGTATATAATTATGTATTGCTAAATTATTTCTCTGATATTACCTTAAAGACAAACATGAGGGTATGGAACCAGATAGAACTTTAGCGTGATCTGCAATTATGTTAATATTATTTTTCCTAAATTGATACAGTACTGTAGTCAGTGATTCTACCTATTGCACCTTCTCATTCACTGCTGCTGAAATGAGCTTCCTTCTTCCTCAGACCCTTATATATTTCATCTCTCATAAGGAGGGCCCACCCCTATGCTGGAGGCACTCCCAACATATTTTTTAATTAAACCACTGCTAGTATCACTTTGCATACCTGGAATTCAATAAATGCCTAGCAGTGAAAGGGAAAAAGCAATCATCCTTACTGTGAAATTGCACATTCCTGAGTCCAATAAGGTGAGAGGTGCCAATTCATAGCTCCTGAGGCTGAAGTTTCAAAAACACTTCCTTTTTTTAAAACAGATTAATTTCTGCTGGGGTCAGTTCCTTGACCCACATTGTGGCCCAGCCACATGTTCATTAGCATTGTTGCAACTATGTTTGCAGAATTGCACAGCCAGGTCTGGAAGTAGAGGAAGGGCCGTCATTTAAGCAGCAACCTCCACTTAATGGTAGTTGAAAAAACGTTGATAGGAAAACAGGAAAATATAAGCAAAGTGGTTTTTTCCCTATGCCAAGCAGTAGAGAACCTGCACCTTTCTAATCATGTCTTCCTACAACCGTATTGAAAAGGCAGACATAAAGGCAAGGCTTCCTGCTGCAGGAACAAAGAGGGAAACAGCTGTTTTTTGAAAGGCAGAGTGTCATCTTCCTGCACAACACAATGTTACAAGATAACAGGCTGTGTCATATGTGTTCTCCAAAGAACACAGCCGGATGAACTCAGACAAGAACAGCTCATCTGGTTAGGCTTTATTGCCCCAGCTAGCCATAAGCCATGCTTCTCCTAACGCACATTAGTTGAAAGCACACTTGACATTTTACCACTCAAATTATTCAAACAAGCACCTTTTAACCCAGTGCTTGAAAAGTTTAAATGAACAGTAATGGAAAACTGTTAGCTAATGAAAAAGGCTACTTTGTCCCACACAGTGTTAATTAAGCATTCCTAAAGATCCAGTTCCAGCTTTCATTATGCCCCACTGACATTTAATGCTTTGGGACACACTGAAGAAAATTCTCTTATTTCAAAACCTGTACTGAAGCAAGGAGGTAAATTACCTTACTTCCACCTACTCTTGTAATCTGTCAAGTTGGGCTATAAAATAATAAATATAATGGAAAAAGATGCAAGTATCTTTGATTTCATGTAGACATATCAATAAAATAGCTGCAAAGCAAAGCAGGTGGGCAGCTGTACTGTCAGTACTGAAACCACTAAAACACTGTAATTACCTCCCCTTGACACACTGACACACCTGTCTGCCAAGCTGCTTGGCATCCATCACTGAGCAATATGCAACTGGTGCCTGTGTGGCAGAGTGGACTTTGCCTTTCGCCTGGAGCTTTGCTTCTGATAGCGTGCTCAGACTGTATCACAGTGCTCTGCCAGGACTGTTCTTCTAGAAATATATCACAGAAGCAAAGACAGGCTTTCAGTGGCCAGCAATAATATCCTTTCAACATCAGTGTATGGAAGTGCCTGCATTTACAGTGCACAGTCTAAGTGGGGCTATCAGAGCTGCAATAACTTCTGTCATCATGTTGGCTCTGTTTTAAGTTCTTCCTCACAGCCTTAAAGCAGGCACACACACTCTTCTGTACCTTATCAATAAAGAATGTATGCTTACATTCCTCACACCGAGGTTGGCAGTGGGGTTTACCTTTATATCTGTTTCTGTGCCAATCAAAAATGTAATTTTCCCAATTTCTCTTCACAGCCCAGATTAGGTTTGTCTTCTGATGCAAAAGCAGCTGGCAAACAACCCCCCAGCTTTGCATAATCATCTCACAGAAAGTGGCACTTTGCTGAATCCTTCTCCCAGTTCAGACCTTGAGACAGGATGTGTCTCAAAGAAAATGTCTTAAGATGATGCAGTTCTGAGCAACCTGGTCTGGTGAAAGGTGTCCCTGCCCATGGCAGGGGGCTTGGAGCCAGGTGATCCTTAGGGTACCTTCCAACCCAGGCCATTCTATGGTTCTATGATATGATTCTATAAACTCTTCAAATTACAAGACACAGCATTACCTGAACTCTCACTACCCCAGAATGATGGAAGAAAGGGTGACTGCTTTTCCATTGCCTAATTTATACACTGTGGTACCTAAGAAGTAGACAACTGGCCCAGACCAAGGGGTTTGAGTGCCTCATTTTTGTTATGTTGGCTGACCAAGAAGGACTAAACCCCCTTGTTGTGAAGGAAGTGGGTTGGTCACTGCAGGTCACCCTACTGATCTAGAAGGCAGGCCAGCTCCTCAGGCACTGAAGGTCTAACTTGATTCAATCTAACACACTTCTGAGGAAAATGTCAGTTTTATTTATGCAGTGGCTAAAGTAATTCTTAGTAAATGAACCCTATGCCTATTGCCATAATGGGTCCTCTTTCCCACTCCTGTGCTCTAATATCCCCTCCACACTGATGAATGATCTGCATTTGGACACCTACTAGCACAGGCTAGTAGGTGTCCAAAATTAAAATTCACACACACGTCTCACTCTGTGGTGGTGAAGAGCTGCACACCCCACTCACTCGAGGAAACTTCAGGCACAATGCAGCAGCTCACTGAAGATTTGGACTGATGAAATCTGGAGGATACATTTGCCCTCCTATCAAAAGCATCAGGAGATAACATGATCAAAGGAAGACTGCTCTGTAAGCTGTTTATCTTTGCAAAGAATGACCTGATGATGTTTAATGGGATGATTAGGCATAGCTATGGTTTAACGCATATTTAAGATTATTTCCATGATTAACTGGTTGTCAGAAGGAAGGTATCTAATGACAATGGAAAAGTAATTTCATCAGTACATTCAAAAAGATGGTTTGTACTCATGGTGTTGATATGCAGCTCTTTAATTGGGTCATCTCTTAGCAGTGTTTCAGAGGCATAATTACTTGTGTGTTACTTTAAAATTGGATCTTAAAAATTATGTTTAAAGTAATCTCTTCTGAGGTAGACTAATAGAATGAGCAGTCAAAAGATTTTAATCCAGGTAACAGAGGTGCTATTGTTTCTCACATCACTTTACACATGCCTTTTTGGGATGGGGAGAGACGGGAAGGATGTAGAGGGCAAAAATATACTTCTGATGAAATTAAATGTGGTATGTTGAGCCTTGAAATTTTAAGGCATGGCTTCAATGTTTGAATCCAGATCACTGAAATTATGAGCTGCTACAGTTTATCTTATTAGTGGTGAGAGGACCCAAAGGACTAACCAATGTGTGCTGGTTATTAGGCAAAAGAGCATGTCCTGGTACAAAACATGTGATGAAGCCTTCAAGCACATGTACATTAAGAGGCTGAAATTGACTTACTGGTACAGGACAAGGTAGAAACTTTGCAGGAACATATCAATAATTCAGATTAACCAGGCACTGTACTCCTAAAATTTTCTCCTTTTCCTGCACCGCTTACATATGAAGTACTGAGATATCTTTGATCATGTGGAAGAAAACTGAATGGGTCAGCTTCCATCTCAGATCAAACTCACAGACTTTGCCATTATTCAGGATTTACATAACATAAATGACCAGACCCATTGGACAGGAAAAAACCTAGCTGTGTAGCTCTAACAGAGCCACTTTCTTGAGTTTCAGGAAATGGAGAACTTAAGGTGTGCAAGTCCGTGTCTCCTTTAATAGTTCTCAAGTATTGCTTAGCTGGAAAAGTTGAATTCCCTGACATATTGAAGGGAAAACATGGAAATTATGCCCTTCCCATGGCACAAAAAAAACCCCAAAAAAACCCACCTCCTTTGTCCCTCTGTGTAGGTTTTCACACAAGACAAGGAAAACCAAGCCAAAATTTGGCTTCTGTTTCCCTATTTGAACTAGGGAACCCAAATAAATGAGCTCATAATGAACAATCTGCCAGCAAGCACTGCAAATATATTATTTACACAGAACTACACACCAGAATACCTGCATAATCAAAAGTACACCTGCAGCTTTAATTATATGAAAATCACACTAACAAAGAGCAATGAAAGCACTGTGTTTCCACCTTTTTATTTTAAATCTCATGTTTCATTTCAATCTTTTAGAGCCTTTCAGACCTAGAAGTCAATTCTAAGGCTGCTAGACTGATTCTAGGCTCTAGGCCGACTGAGGAAGCAAAAAAAAACCTTTTTCCCGGCTGATGTCCTCTCAAACTAGAGAGAGGCAAACGTCCGCAAATGTTTCTGACTTTTGACTTCTCTGTGATTTTTTGCTGGCCCTTATTATAGGTGTTGAGCCCAAATACTGTGTTAAGTGACACAAGTGATACCAACTGCTGCCTGAAAGGATAAAGATTTTTCAAAAGTCACCTTGCTATCCAACAGACCTAAAAGAAGAGGGGTAGAGTGTCTATGAGAAACATTACAGAACTGCATTAAAACTGAAAATGTTTTTATCTTTAAAACTGCATTTTCTCTTTGTTATTAGCTTCCAGTTTCCTTAGCCCTGATACACACTTTATGCTTTTTGGTGTTTAGATACAGGTTATTGAAGCTTATCCAACAACCTCTCTAGAAAATATGTCTTCACTAGTAATTAAATTCTAATAACATGCTTTCCTTCTTTCCCACTCTCCTCTCTTCTTTCCAATATTCCTTCCCTCACCCCAAAGGAAACAGAAAAATAGATAAATTTTGGAGATTTTCTTTCTTTCTCTTCTTTAGCCTTGTGGAAACCTTGTCTCTGGAGTCAGTGTCCTTGCTCCCTGCACATGGCAGAGGACACAGGTCACTATCAGAGTGAGAAGAGTGGGCTGTTATCTTACCTGCACACTTCTGTCGAGACACACACTGTCACACTCAGGCCTAGTTTTTGTGTCAGTCCACAGAGGCACAAGCTGCTGGTCCCAGAACATTTTAAAAGTTTATTCTTCCATAAGGCAGCTCTCGAAATGGGCATACCACTGGTCTTCTCTTTCCTACGTCTCTGTCATTCTGGACAGACTTACTAACCAGCCAGAGAGGTTTTCAGGATCACTTGTATTGGGAAGGGACTAGAATGACAGTTTGGGGAGCTGGAGGTAATTTTAATGTCCTCTTAATATTAATCACTTTATCAAGTTGGGAGGGTCAGTACTTGATATCGTCTGTGCTCATTCTTTTAGTTTATCTCTTTGCTTTACATGAGACTCAAGTTCAAAAGCTGTCAACAAAAGAAGTCTTCCACCCTTATAAAACTATACGAAAATTATTCTATGTCCTCTTCCTCAGTTAAAACCATGATGCCCTTATTTGGGCAAAATTCCAGTTAATTAGGGAGCAAGAGACCAGGACCAAGCCTTCTGCTAAGGTGGTGACTTCCTCTATGAATGGTTATTGTTGCATGACTAAGGCTTTTCAACTAGAGCTTCTGATGGACTTGTGGTGGCATTTTAAAGTTAGATAAATGAGCTGTTCACTCCCTGAGCTGCCCACCCCACCCTGGCATCATCAAGGACAGCATCATCTAAGCTGCTTACAGCTCACCTCCTGTTTTCAACTGGTCATGTAAGGTAAAACAGCTCTGATTTCTGTTTATCTTAGTGTGATGCAGAAATCACTGGGGCAATTCAAACGCTCCTTTACGGGAGATTGTGGGCAATACCATCTACCAGATAGGCAAGGCACACAGCTAGAGGCTGTCTTCTGACATCTAATCTGATTTTAATTTACTGCAGTGAGTTGGGCAGAGTTCTTATTTCCATGCACTTGCATTTGGGAATAGGTTGGATTTCCAAAAACACTAAGTGGTTTAGAAGCATAACTACTGTAAAAAATTAATCAAACTAGTAAGTGTAAGTCACTTTGGGACAGTTAAGAATTTCACTGACCACAGTTAGAGAACTTTTAATATCCTCCTCTGTTTGCTTCTAGCACAAGGACACTGTTTTATTTATGCTTCATTTATGATGAAAAAACACCCAACATTTCAAGCTCACAAGATAAGGCTTGCATCTAGTGGGAAGCAACACAATGAAATCACTATTAAGGCAACATTTTTGACTCTTCTGGAGGGGAAAGGCAGGATATCCCAAATAAGTGACACAAATTTATTCAGCCTCCTCCTTATGATGAAAACTATCAGCTGACTTTCAAACAGAGGCAGACTCAGCCCTCATATAGGCTTAGTAAAATCAGTGACTGTTTTATCAGGGTTGAGGATGGTTTTGTGTATCTTGATGCAAACATATTTACAGATTATGCCTCCTGTATAACCATAGACCTATACTTTAGCTTGTGACAAATAAGGTTAGCATATTAAAAACAAAAAACACACAAACAGACAAAAACCCCACAAACAAATAATCAAACAAACAAAAAAAACCCACCAAATCCCCAAAAACCCAAAAAACCCAACCACCCCCTCCACGACCACAAAGAAGCTGCCTGAAAACTCACCTTGTACTGACTGAAAATCCTGAAATCCATTACCCTGTTAACCAGAAAAATGAAAAGCAACCCACTCAAAGATGGTACCGAATGAACTGATTTCTCCCACCTCTGAGCAAAGAATACTTAGAGAAAGACTACAAAGTTGTCAAAACACAGACACCAGACATCAAAGCAATTAGAAATAATTTTACTTTCTACTAATGTGCATTAGTTCTAAGCTCAAAGTCTTGCTGTGCTCCGCAGCAATGCAGAACTCTTCTAAATGCCCCAGCAACTGCCTTGTAATCTTAGGGCTGAATAGAGAGGAAAAGACACACTGTACATGGACCTTAGCATTACTTCTTGTACTCTTCCTTCTGTTTTCCACTGCTTGCCTTGTTTCAAGTGTGTGGTCCATGACAGAAATTCACTTCATGGTTAGATCAAAGCAGGCATTTTAGTTTACACCCCACAGGCATGTAGTTCACAGACAAATTATTCCCAGTTTCCACTTCTATACTTCAAATGTGTTAAGAATACAACATGAAAGCTAATAATATTTCAGCATGTATGCTGTATAAATACAAGTAATGAGGGCTCCCTTGATTAAGTCCTCTCCAAATCTCAAGCTTTTAACAACAGAGGTAAATGTCTTGGTCTTCTTATGAAGTTTATGAACCTTTATGAGACTGAAGAGAAATTGACTAAATGTTGGTAAGTGATCCTTAGTAAAGTGAATCCAGTGGCATTACACTCATTTCCTACTGAACTGTATCTGACTTCTTTCTACTCTTTGCAATGTGCAAAATTGGCAAACTTAAAAAAACAAAACAAAACAAAACAAAACAGTTCCCCTAAGTCAAAGCAGAGATATGTCAAACAAACTACCTGATCTACAGAACATATTTTAGTCTCAGGTCCTCTGACATTCTCGCAGAGAGAATGAGAATGTAGAGTGGAATTCCTCACCTTGCAGGGCAAGCAGGAGAGACATTCTCCCATTCAAACTAAAGTCTTTTAATTCAGTTGTCACTGTGGCCTTTGTAGAAGATATCTGAAAGCTGCATTGATGTTAAAAAATCCTCATGATTCCCAAATTGCAGAATAACTTAAACTTTTTGAGTCACATCAGTGCAGTCTAGAGGAGGGTTTCAGTGTTACTGTCTGCATCTAGGTGACTCACCTTTGGCTTTCATCATAGTCAATGGAGAGAACATAGTACTTCTAGCTTTGTATTTGTCTCATGTTGACAGAAAGGAGTGAAATAAATCATGTGGATCATGACTGAGAAGTGTCTTTTCTTCTTCACACAGCTATAAAAACCAGCAAAGGGTGATGACTTAGGATTTAGACATCTACCTGTAAATATCCAAACTTAACTTTTTCAGCCCAAAACTGTGTCTGGATTTCATTCTGGGCCAGCAGTAGACTTCATATCTATACTTTTTGTCACCAAAATACAAGTGCCAGTAATGAACGGAAACATGTCAGGTCTTAGCTGAAAAGATCACCCCAGGGGGCAAGGGGATTTGGCAATTCTGTATCCAAGGCCTATACACGAAGGCTCTGTGGTGTTTGGTTTCCATTACCGCACCTACCAATGCCACCACTGCTTGTAGACAACTGACAGTTTAATAAACAAAATCAGCCTTAGATAGGTGGTCACTTTCAGTCATTATCAATCTTTCAGGGATTGATGCACTGGTTTGTTGCATTGTTTCTCAGATCACTCTCAGGCAAGGATATAGCCTGGAGGGCTGAACAGACAACCACTCAAAAACCTACACAGAGAGTGCTGGGTCACATTAGGAAAGTCATAACATTTCTTTCTTCTTTTGTATCCTCAGTGTAATTTATTCAAGGAAACATTGTCCACAAAAGAGACAGGGTGTGCTCAGTCTCTCCTTGTCTTTGAGAGGTTTGCTTTGTATTGTATATGGTGTAGTTTGCATCCAGCTCTCAGTACAGACGAAGTACAATCCCTCAGAATTTCTTCTTGTGAACAGATCATAAAAACTGAGTTGGGTCCACCAGAGTCAGTAGGAATATTGCAGGAGTAAGACTATAAAATCACTGCAATGACAGTAAGCAAGCTTGCCCTTTGAATGCCAGCTTAATTGCCATGCCTTGCCAGTCAGTCAAGAGGGATTTATGCCTTGCTGATGAAAAGCAGCCTTAGCTAGTAAATCTGGCATAATATGAATAAGCATCTGTTTATAGCTAGAAAGAAAAGTCAAAATGTTTCCTAAGAGCAATCCCTTTAAAAACATACCCATTTCATTTTAAACCAGACAGAACCACAAATTTCTTCTTTATACCTCAAACTCTACTCCTAGATGATAATTGTCCTAAGAGTTTCCATTAGTTGGTACTGTTTATGGATTACAGTTATATGATTTCTTGAAAGCTTGCTAAAACAATGTTTTATACTTGTAAGACCACAAAACGGTCTAGGTCTCAAGCCCTGCCTGCAGCAATATCTGTGAAATATCCTATGCTGTCACTCCTGCTCATGCCTACCTTCCACAAAATCATTATGTGAAAGAAATGTACTGCAAAAGCCCACATGCAAGTTTATTGACAGGAATATCTGCAAGTCCTTCCCCTGATTGCAGTAGCACAATACTTTTCACATAATCGCCCTTGCAGGGTGCACCTTTTTCCACGCTTTACAGATGAGAAAGTGCAGCAAAGTGAATCAAAATGATCGGCTCAAGGTCAAACAGGAAATGTGCAACAAAGCCAGGAACTGATCTGTAGATTCCTCACTCTCAAGGCAGCACCTATCTTCAAATCTCATTCTGATTTCTCACACTGCTGACAATACAATATTTAAGGCTTGATCATTTGAATCCCTAGTGGATGAAAAGCACATATTATTATTTCTATTTCTAATATACAAGACTAGAAGAGGAAACCTTGTGCAGATGGTAAGCAATTCAAAGGTTTTATCATCATGCCTCTCCATCACTGAAGAAATGATGAGGCCGGAACTTGGCATGATCTGCTCTTCTGACAATGAAGGGAACAAAACACCTCAAAAAAGACAGTAATTTGAAGTATAATGGTATGTGATGCATATCTATCTGGCTTGTGTCATTCAGCTCACTGACAAATATAAACAGTGTTCATCTGCTAACAGTTAGCTCTGTCTAGACATAGTGTGCTCTTCGCTAGCTAATTGTTCACACCTCTCCCCATAGAATGCAAGACAGCAAGAGAAATGGAGGCAGAATGTGTATCTGTGCAGCAAAATCAACTCAGTAAATGAAAGGCAGGCCTTTTGCACTGCACTCTTAACCTGACAGGTAACTCAGCAGTTGGGTGGCCTCCATCAGGAGCTGTGCAAGTCATCACTTCAAAGCCTACACAACTGTCTGTGTCACCCACTTCATGTGTGAGGAATTTTCTGTGCATAGACACCCTAACAGCCCTTCCTGGTGCAGGAATTTTCTGCTTTTGTGGGTAGTGGTGGGGAAGAGAGAAATAACATTGTGAAGACACTGTAAGACTCAATAGTTCAAACTACCTGTGATATGACTTTGGCCTCACAGTTTTATAATTATCAAAATTCTGCATGTATATCATAATTCAGGATTTCTGTGCTTTCTCCTAGAAATTAAATAAATACTGTGTAAATCTAGCTCCTCTGAAGCATTACAGACTCAGGAAAACAGTCTACAAAATTATTCCTCTGTATACAGGAGTTTAACTGTATTGAATGGATTATGACTAGAGTTACTAAGAAATTTCTCAGTGGAACAGTTTATTTTGTTAGAACAAAAGCATTTCATGGGAACATACCTAAGTGAAATAAGGAACTCAAATTTAAATCTCCTAGAGTCTAAGAGGTACTGCTTACTCTGGAGAAGGATTTTGTTAAAGCTGCCTGGTTCCACTAGGAATAGCTCAGCTGGTTAGAGCAGGATATTAATAATGCCAAGGTTGTGAGTTCCATCTCTGTATCAGCCATTCACTTAGGAGTTGGACTCCATGATCCTTGTGGATCCCTTACAAATCAGAATATTCTGTGATTCTGGTAATTGCAAAACCTTCTGTTAAGAAAATAATTTTGAAAAGCACTCATTGCTCACCTATCATAAGATTGATGACCCTGACTTGCAGCCTGCATTGAGTTTAACTGGGGAGTGTGGAGGTGACAATTCCTACTGCTCATCTCACTTCTGACCATACCAGATTCTGTCCTTCTCACAGGAGCAGTAAGCACAATATATGCTGACTGCTCAACCACCCTCATTTGCAGCCACAGCTACCCACAAACACCTGCCAAGTTTGATTTCCATTAACCACCTTGAGAAACAACACCAGGACAAGGAAAGAGACAACACCCGCCAGCCTGACAGCAACACGAGATCAGCAGCTGAAGGCAGTGGTTTGTCATTAAAATCTCGGAATGGCCACAGGGGCTGAGGAACAGAAGAGGGATGGAAAATTACTTCAAAATGTGTTTTACATATTCTGTCTGCATTGCCACTATAGTTGTTTCCTGTCTGATAGGAACAATTTTTGTTCTCAGCATTTCATGTGGGAGAATTTTTCTGTCTCCCGGTTCTAATTTTGTTTGTTCAGCATTAATACCACCAAAACCTGAAGCGGACACACAGTTTTTAAATATTCCCCAGAAAAAATAAGGAAAAGGCTTGATTACGCTGAACAACTTTATAATGTTACCAGGGAGATAGGAAATTCCATTTTCATTGGTTGTGTCAGGTTTGGATAGGTACAGACCACTTTGAAAGGAAAACAACAGCAGCAACAATAACTGGAAAAATACATTAGTGAAATAGAGTAAGACTCTTCACCAACCCATGAAAAGCTACGGAAAACTAGGACCAGACAGTGGCTCACACAGCCACTGTCACACCAAATGGCTGACTCCTGGCACTTCTACACCAATCTGACTGAGTAGCTTGTACAGTCCTGTAGCACACCTCACAACAAATATGCCTCAGAATGCCTGTTTCAACACTCATGCTTTTCATGAGACTGTCATTTTAAAGTACAGAGGTAACTGATTCTCAGTCGTGTCTGAAAGCCACTTCAAAGCTATGTACAAATGTGTCTTCACTGTTTCTGCACTCACCATAAATGCGTCTTCAAACACATCCTCGACCAAAAATGCAGCAAATGTATGGGGGCTTTTATAAAGATAAAGTAGTTCATGAGTTTTAGGCCTTGCCTAGAATAAACCATCCATGCCAAAGCTATCTTGCCCCTAGCCTTCTGCTTTGCCACCTAGGTTGCCACTTTGCTCATCTGTGGTTTCTTCACCTTCTGCTTGTTAGATTAACTTTCTGTATTTTTGTATGTATGTGTATACACAACAGGCTGCAGGTGCATTGTATACACACAGTATACGTTGTGTGTTTTAGAAAGATACAGGGAAATGTGCATTACTTCTGATCAGGAAAGCGTCACAAAGCAAGGCTATGATTATTCTCTGCCCTAACATCCCTATAATTAAGCCAAGTGATTCATTGTATGGGAACTAAGAAACTTAAATTGTACATTATTTTCAGCTCTTTAAGTGATTGTGAATTTTACAGGCTAAATATTTCAAAGGTTATGCTTATTTTGTCATGATTTCCATTTCGTTTGTTTTTTTCTTTTAGGGTGCTTTCTCCTAAAAATAAAGGATATATAGATATATATTAAAAAAAAAAAAAGAGGAAAACCAATTATTTCCAATTATTTTTAAATAGTGCAAGGCAATGAGGCTTAATTAATACATCAGAATTTATTGAAAGTAAAACTTATCTGATTTAAGCAGAACTATGTTTTTTCAGTATTTGATACAATGGGAATCTGCTTTTGGCATTCACACAAAGGCACATGAGAAACAGGTCTTTTATTATAGAGAAGGTAACTCCATTACATGCAGTCTTACACTGTCAACATAAAAACCCCCATTTTTATAGATGTTGCTTTGCTCCAGCCAAACTGTGCACAAAGGAAATTCTTCATGTGAAACTTTATTGAAGAGACTGTGGTCACAGCTCCTCACAGTACATAGTGTGCTACAGTCTTAAAACACCTGGTAACGGAGAGAATTATTAAAATAGTTAGATGTAATAGACCACACCTGGAATACTGTTCCAACCTGCAGAGTTCAAACTGATTTCAAGAAACCCTGTAATCACGGAAGATGGCACTATCCAAAAAGTCAGAAGGTTATTTTTTTTTTTAGCTGCTTTAATCTTTTCTCTCTAGCTATTTGCTGAAGGAGGCATAACCTTTGCTTAAACACCGGTCCCCTTCCAGAGAAGTAAAATATTTCAAACACAGACTCTATATGGACAATTTCTTGAACATGTCAGGGACATCACCCAACAAGGAATTTTTCCTTCATTATTTGACTGCTTCTAAATCATCACCTGTTTGAAGCTAACTACTGAAATGTGTAATCACAAGTCTGTATACTTATGTCCTGATTTGGCTTGGCTCTGAAAAAGAACAGCCTCTATCCCTCATTATACTAATTCTCAATTTCAGAGGAGAAGCCAAATACCAGCATAAACATTACTTATGTTTTATTAACACAAATCCCCTTTTTGACAGCTGGGAAACAGGGTGCATTTCATTTTTAATAAATTTAACAAAGATAAGCACAAAATGAATATCATTTGTAGGGCTGGCCTAAAACTGGCTAATTCAAGTGCTTCAAGTGAAACAACCAACAGGGAGTTTCAGAGTAATGGCTGACAGCCTGTAGCTTTTGCTGAAGTCAGACCTGATCCTCATTCTTACAATGAAATATTTCCCAGAAATACATGCATTGCCCCTGGAGGTTCCAGCGTTGCACACCATTCTCTTAAGATGCACTTGCAGAACCCTTCTCCCAGCCTTCTCATCCCTTATGCTTTTTAAAGCTGAGAAGACTAGTTCATGCAAGATTTAAGACCCAAACCTCCTGTCTGGTAACTGTAAATTCACTGTCAATCACCTGTTACTGGACAAGTGCACCTTTTGCACTGGCAAATTCTGGCTTTTTTCAGTCCATAAACATCTGTGCAAAATGCCTTAGGCTTCACTGAGCATTTCTCTTCATAGTGTAAATTTTTCCTGTTGTATTTACCATTTTATGGCAAATTAATTCTAGAAATCCTTTATAATTCAGATTTGGTTTTCAGCTTAATTGTAAAGAATGTAGTTACTTTATCTTAAGAGATTATATTATGCAGCTCACGTTTTGCCAAAAATAAGAGAGGAACACACCCTCTATTCTGACAATTCATCAAATAGCAGCCTACAGCTTATTTCTACACTGGGGATTTTAGCAGATTTAATGACAGCACTATAGGATCTGGTTCACTTAAATAATTATATATTATTCAAATATGCCTACATTCTTAAAAAAAAAGTGGTCAGATCAACTTATCATATGTTCATAAACTGCCATAAAATTAAAGCAGTGTACAAAACATACGTGGACTAGTCTTAAACAGTAGAAAACAAAAAGATATCTAAAGTCTGTTCCCTGTAAAAGTTTCAATTTTATCTGGACTAAAGTACAGCTTCCCATTCTGTGAACGCAATTCATATATTCCAAACTCCATGCTCAGCAAATTATGTACTGAGTTTGCCAAGTACTTCTAATCATCACGTTTTGGAATGTGCTTTTCTGTTTATTAATGGTCTTTAGAAAAACAATGTCCGGCCTCAGCACCTTTCCACTGAAGCCATTGACAAATTTGCTCTGATTTCAGTAAGGTATCTGCCTTCTTATTTATGCTGTATGTGTATGCTGAATTATAAAATGTATGGCGTGGAAAATTCTATTTATGTTCAATAAATTAGTTCCATATTACTCTAAGCTGCCTTTATGCATTGTCATTTTTATTGCATCTGCCACTTTTTACAGCACTGTAGTAACCATTTTGCCATGTGAGAGCAAGTCCTGGGAAATGCTTGACTCAGAAATAAGACAGAACTTGTATCAGAATTCAAAGCACATATGGTACACAACTTAGACACCCCAAAATGTTATGTTAAGAAAGTACAAGGTTCTTTGCAGTAGTTCTTGTTAACAAGACTTTTCTTTACACTGACAGGCAATTTTAAGCAGCAAACATATTTGTGGGAGATTGTCTGTCAAGGGATGGGAAAAAAGGGTTACGTATGACAAATTCCTCTTTTCAAATCATGCAAATAATTGGCTCCATGGGGTACTTATTCTAGAGAGAATTTTCACAACCTTCAAGAGGGTACTTATAGATTTAAATCGTGAAGTAAAGCAGTGAGAAAGAATGAGAAAGTAAGCCCTATAGAAAATTGGAGAAGTATTAGACCTGTGTGTTTTGCAGTAGAAATTATTGAAATTGCAATCAAACTGAAGAAAACATTCAGAGGGGTTTTTTTTTCTCATGATTTCTGTAATACATGATGCTCCTGTAGGCAAAAATCTGTTTAGAGCTGTCATACTGCAAACCTCCCCAGATTATTGCTGTCTCACTGAGGTGGCTTGTAAAATCAAGCTAGCTGCACAATTATTAGACAGATCCATGATTTCACAAGGAATGTGCTAGGACATATTCACTTACTTTGTGTCACTGGAAAAATGCTGAGCAGTTGACTGAGCAGCTGAATATAGCAGAATCTGAGTTTCTAATCTGAATTAATGACCAGTTCATTGACAGTTTAATCCATTTTAGCTATTTTAGCCAAAGTTTACCTTTATTAAAGATATACTGGTTTGGGGTTCAGTCATATCTTGAGAATATCATTCCCCATGGAGAAAGACTCCACATTTTGTTGAGTTTCTAGAAGTGAGCACATGATCACTCCAGTGCCTTCTGTTACAGCCTTATACCAGGGTCTGCAAACACAGAGGAGTTGGGATGAAATCCTGCCCCTCTCCAAGATGCAAACCTTTGGTTCTCCGGTCACTATTGACTGGAAGCAAGAAGGAGAGTATTTGCAGGAAAGGGAGAGCAAAATCTAGTTTTCCCACCTGAACCTAGAAAATCTCTTCTTTAAAAAAGGAGCATGCAAAGAGCTGAGATTCCTGTGTTTGGAAAGATGTATGGGAAGAACAAAGTGACACAGAGCACCCTCAGATATTGCAAAGAGGAGACTCTGTGTTGGAAGGGGATTGCACTCTTCCTCCTGAGGCCACCTCTCTTTCAAGAAGAAGTGAGCAGAAGTTCCCTTAGTGTTGCTGGACTTGTGCAATAATGTCAGCATTTATCTTTTTCATTTTATCCTTAAAAGGAAACCAGGACATAAGTGTGTATTGATTCTTTGGGGAACTGATGTCCCCAAAAGAATAACATTGACAGAGGGCATCCTGAAGTGAAGGCACAGACAGCTGACCTACCTTCTTGCCATGGTCTTCAATTTTAATTTAGTTAAACATCAACATTTTGCCAAACCCCCAAAGTCCTTCAGGAAGAAACTTTTCCAAAGGAAAGATGGCCTCCCAGTTATGTTCTGAGGCCCAGTGAATCTACTATAAATCAAAGCATTAGGTCATCTTGTCTGATTCACAGCCTGGCATCTTTTCACATAAATTAGGCAAATTCCTACCTAATGTATGTAAAACTTTTAATACAGACAAAACAAGCTGAAGCTTTAAAAAGTCATAGCTGATAAAGATTTTTCTGTTGTTTTATTTCACTCCATATTAAAAAATATCTAGTTTCATTTTGCTTTTGTTGTTTTTTTGCTCTAGGACTGTGAACATCTATGAGTTCAAAACCATTATCTTTTTTCTTCCCCTAGTGCAGACATGGCGCAAACATGAAATGTTCCTTTTTGATAAATCATTTTCCTTAGAGAAAGTGCTCAAATACTGTGACCATAACACTGTCCCATTTGTAATACTGCCTTCCTCTGATCAGGTTCTAGCAATCTGTGGTCAGATGGGCTGAACTGATCAACAAGAGTCACAAATTGATTTACCCCTTTTGTATGAATATTTCACTGAATGTGTTTTTTCAAGTCAATTGGAAATCATCCATAGTCACTGCATAGCTCAGACACTGCTCCCCACACTTTTCAGTGTGTATCTATTTAAACTACAACCATTCCATGAGGTGACAAACTATTGAAAAGTCTGGGAAGGTAAAGTAGGGTAAGGTCAAGAAAACACCAAAGTAAAGCTGAGACAAAGGATTGTCCTCTCAGATTCACTCATGGATTTCTTATTTAGTCACTCCTTGTATTTCACACTCAAGGATGTAAGATATGTGACAATGATAATTCATCACCTGATCCAATGATTGAAAATTCCTCTGCTCCTGCAGGGAGGATTGGACTAAATGACCTTTTTAGGTCCCTCCCAACTCAAATCATTCTATAATTCTATGATCCTATGTTTAGCTGAAAAAGGCATTACACTCACCCAGTCTGCATCACATCCCGGGGCCCCTAAATGGATTTTTTGAAATGGATTGATCAGACAGCTTAGGCAGCACTAGGTAAATATTTGGCATTTTGACTAGGTTATCTTCCAGGGAAGCTGCCCGGTAATCCATGCAAAATTCCTATTTTACTTGCTCTGTGTTTGTTCTTGTGATAACTTTTCCTACCACATGGGTTCTTTAAGAGTATGGCATACTCTAGTGTCCAAATTATTTTCACTTTGCAAGAGACTTTTGACATATGTGAGAGAAAACCAAAGGCCAGTACAAGTTATCTTCCTAATACAGATAAAGCCAAAAAAGCCGAGAAGTACCTATCTTACTTAAGACGCATCTGCAAAGGCATGTTCTGAGGGATGCTAATAATTTACCACTACTGCAGCTTAACGAAATGAGCAGATCAAGCCTGCTGAATGTCAGCATCTTTAAGATTAATATAAATGTTCACATCAATCAGTGGTATTTATTTTCTCCTTCCACAAAGAGAAAAGATGAAAGAGAGAAAATGAATATCCTGTGAAGCCTAGATTTAAAATCAAGGACAGCTAAAGGATTGTTCTTTAAAGTAACCCACAAATTCTTAGAGAACATTCCAGTCTGTGTGTAGAGGAATTTCAAAGCAAAACAAAATAAATCTAATTTTATCATTTTCAGAAGTATAAAATGTGGTATCTGACCACATTCACGAGTTGCATTCTTTTATGTTTTATGTTTCCATTATTGTGCATTATTCCTCTAAGAATCAATTTTAGCAGCACCGATAGTTTAAATTCAGCATAAAAATAAAATTCAGCAAATGTCATGGCAGCATACCAACCATTTAATGTCAGGTTCCCTTATGTTCAGCATTTTGTTGAAGCTTCTCATCCATCAATTAGACAATTTTGGAATATTTTCTTTGCAATTAAAAATAAATCTCTTGTGATAGGTATTGTTCTGTTGGAAGGATTGCTCCTTCGTATACCAACCTCAGTATGTGTATTTGCATGTGCATTTTTTCAGTTTTCTGATATTACTCATTGTCTTCATAATTAAGCAGTTTCTCACTATTAAGTAAGAAAGTTCTTACTATTAAGACTTTGCACTTAATGCACAATTCTGCACGTGGACCCATGCAGAGGGACAATCTATTTCCCAACAAGTCTACAAAACTCTCTAGAGTCAGCCTGCAAAGACTCTAATCACAGGAGTGAAACCTTAAATAAGTGTGAGGAGGCCACACCAATTAAGACAGGAAACAGAGTGTTTAACATTACCCAGGGGCTCAGGAGGAAAAGCGGGGTGACGTGAAAAACAGAAGGAATAGGAATGCATGGGTGGAGTGAGCTGAAGAAGACATTGCTGCCTTTGCAGGCTACGAGAAAACTGAAAGAAAGAAAACACTTGGGCCCCATGGTGACCTTTAATTCTGAGCCCAGTGTAGACTCCTTGCCTGCACTGAAACCTCTCACCACCGTGATGAGGATCAGCCAGCATTATGCAAGCCACTCTCAGGACAGACTTCCTGAACTCAGTGTGGCTGTGATTTTGAACTGTACTCACATAATCTATAGCAACATAGCCTGAAAGGGCACATAAACACTGCTGCACAGCTGCAAATACCTATTAGAGGTATCACACATTTATATTCAGCTCACTATAATTAAATATACAGTATCTATACACTGACAGCTGGCATCCAGGGCAAAAAATTACACGCTGCTCTCACTAGACTAGCCCTTGCCAATATAAGCTGAAGAGCATTACCTTTAGTAAAATATTCACTCTTGAAAATCACACTTTTAACTGTTTTATTCCTTGGAGTCTGTTTGATGTCATGACAATTTAATTTGAATAGTAATTCATTCATGGCTAAACAGCAACAAAAAACCTTTTAATCATTTAGGCCTAAAAAACACACAGCCACAATAATTTGTTTCAATATCTATTGGTTTGTTTTAAGGCTTTAAGACAAAAGTTTTCCATTAAGTCCGATTGCTTCATCAAAACAGCACGATTTTGAGCTGCCATCCTACACATTCTTGAAATTGCAGAATAATGAACGGTATCACCACAGACTAAGGCAAGTATAATCTGTAAAACATTTTTTTGGGCGAAATATATTTATGACTCGTTAATGTTTACTGCCGTACACTGTATACTTCAAAGCACAGAGCTGGTCCTGGAAAGTTTTACAGCATGAGGTGTGAAATCTGAAATACCACAAGGACAAACAGCTCAGCCCAGACTTGTCTGAATCCTCACAACTCACAGTAAACAGAAAGGATTGCCCATATGAAACTAAGTAATAGCAAAAATACTGTCAGGTCTTACTGCTTTTGTTTAAACTATTATGCAGTGAATGGGATCTTTAATAGCGTAGTAAGCAGACAGACCTCTGATTTTGTCATTTAATTCCATCTTGCTTTAGTTGGTGAGTCCTGGTCTGCATGTAAACAAACACAGGCTTTTTTTGTAAAATCATAAGGCAAAGGCAAATGAAGCAGGGGCTAGGAATCTGTCTAGGAAGCAGTGCTGTTCAGCTTTTCCTGTGTGCATCAAGACTGTCGGGCATTGCATCAGTGGGGCCTGGGTGATATGAAATCATATCATCACTGGATCATGGTCTCTACACTCCTAATTTGTAGAATCACATTTGCAGCAGATATAATTCTGGACTGCTTAAGTCATTTGTATATGGTGACAGATTCTGCTTGCACACTGATTTTTCATAATCTTCTTACTTTTAAACTGTATCACAATTTCACTGGACTTCCTAACTGCTTGAGCTATAAAATTTAGGGGAGGATTTATCTTCTCCAGCTTCAGCATTTTTCACTAATAACATTGATGCCTGGCAATCTCTTCCAGCCAGTGCAATGAAAACTGTCTGGATGTACAGCGTACAAAGTATTCTTGTACAGAAACATCCTCCCAGTGCTCATCAGGCCAAAAGCTATTTCCTTTCTGTTTACTCACATCCATGGAAAAGAATGAACACTGCAATGAAAGAAAGCCTTCGTCTTAAAGGGCAACCTGTCATTAAATTTTATTTTATTTTATTTTATTTTATTTTATTTTATTTTATATTATTTTATTTTATTTTATTTTATTTTATTTTATTCTCTTCTTTTTTTTCTCTCGGTCTTCTACCTTAATTCTGAAATATAATTCTCTAAGCATACAAAATTTCAGGAATACCTGCAGGTATGCTCTAAAGAAATGCTATTGTCTAAAGCACTTTGGTAGTGTTGTTATGTGTGTGAACCGAAAACTGAAACAAGTGCAATACAGCATATGCTGCTCATACTCCTAATGAGAAAGTGTGAATATATACATAATACTCTGCATTCATAGCATCTGAGACTGAAAATGAAAAATAATTAGGCCCAAACAATTTGTTTTAAAAAGAGGCTCCAATTTCCTGTTGTTCGAAACAGAGTATGTTTTTCCAAAAAAAAACTTACTGTAATGTTCTGCTTCTGTCATGTTTCTCTTTTTTTTTTAAGGCTGATTGTTGAAATACAAACAGCATCCTGATTTCTTCAGCATCTGAAAGGTATATGAAAGAGTGGTACCCATAGTGGAATTTCTCAGCTTTTCTAGCTAAAGTCAGATGCTTAAAGCTATTTAACACAATTAGAGCCAGATGCTCTCAATCACGTACAAAATTCCTTTGATATCCATGAAGACTAAAAAAGAGTCTTGTTTTCTTTTTATAAGGAATTTCAAAAGGTCTGCTTTTTAAGGCTGACTTCTAACTTTCTAAGGGGTCTCACAAATGAAAATACATTTTCCTTCAGGGTCCATTAGCGTTTAGCACATCTCCCTTTTTTTTTTTTTTTAGAAACAATGTAAAGCACAAATTAGCAAGGACAAGTAAGCAGGACTTTTCAACTTCTTTATGTAGTCATGGGGAAAACACTAATATGCCAATGTTTTGTGACACCCTCATGGAAAGTACAATTTCAGACAGAAAAGGCCACTAATGTAGGATGCTGCTATTTTAGTTGTTATAAAGAGAATTTTGTCTTAAGAAAATATTTCCTCCACTTAAAACTACCAAGATAAAAATAGAAGTGGAAACCACACAGTTTCCAGGCTCTTTTCTTTAACTTTCATAAGTCCATAATAATATGAACTCAGTAGAATCACAACAATGCCACTCTATGTAAGAGAAGGCTCAGGTCTAATGTGCCTGCTGGGAAATAAGGGAGAAATAATTAACAGAAAAATAACTAACAGAAAATAAAAATTCATAAAGAAATACAAAGTGCCATCAGGTAATTAAGGGGTCAGCTCTGGAAAACGTATAGATTTTAATCAGTTATCATCTTCCCAGAAGCTTACTTCGCTCCAGTCTCCAAGACTACTTCCCCCAGACAACAAAAACAGACTATGTGGCTGTGTCACAGCCATTTTGTTGAAAGTTTGGCCCATATTTGGTGGATTGTGAGGGCAGCTTTACCTAAACTGTGAGACTGGCAGTACAGTGTCTGGAGTTCCCAGATGCTGGCTGCCCAGTGGGCAAACAATATCCAGCACAGGGGCCAACCAAGCAGCTTGGGGCAAAAAGTGTCCAAAACTGCCATGGGGAGACCAGGCGAGTTCATCTGCCAGAGCTCTGTAAAACAGAGATGCACACTAACGTGCAAAGCCCTCTATCAAATGATGGTATGCTTAGAGATGGGCTGGAGCTGCTGTGGCTCACAACCTGCCCATCTTTGAGACCTGCTTTATTTAACTCCAGACATAATTCCTCTGTAGCTTCTAGCTAGAATCACTTCTCGTACTCAGTACTAAGGCACCGATCACACTATAGCAGATGTTATAAAACTATTTTAGAATCACAATAGATTTAATTAAGAGTATTGTTTATGCTTAATTAGTTTCATGCTGGTCTTGGAGGGTTTTTTGATGGAGTAGATTCTGAAAGATATCTAACATAATTATCTCCAAATAACTGTGCTTATTGCTCACCCATACTGAAAACTACAGCAATATTTATTTACTAAATCCAGAAGCCATTCATACAGTAGGGCAATTATAATATTTATTCATTTTAAGCTGTAGCTTGGGGATTGAGGAATTTGGGGTCTGGTGGGGGAAGGTACATTTAAAATCCCACAGGTTGTTTTAAAATAGATAGTTTATAAAACACTTGTAATGGAATAAATTAAGTGATACTAAGCTCCTTAGAAGGGTAAAGCGTCAGACAAAAATATCTATGTCTATCATCTTCAAACATATCATTGTAGAAGAATTACAACTATGTCTTCAATGAGATTTTATAACTAGAGTTGATTAAATTCCATAGTCTGATTTCTTATATGAGTTGGAACTTACCAAGGGCAGGAAAAGTGTTTGAGAAAAAATAAATTCAGAATTTTCAAGAAATTTCACTTAAGTGAAGGATGTGTTATTGTCTTGTTCTGAGCCATCTACTTCATTTTCATTATAGAATTCCATCCTGAATTTCCCTGTTTTATTTCTAGCTGTTCTGTGGGAAATCTCAAATCAGCCCTGCCACATGGCATCCCTGCTATTGTCCTGCCCTGGATGCACATCCACTGCGTGAGGTCCCACTGCCTTAGGACTGATTTACAGAAGCCCCAGTGTGACCTGGTGCAGGATCACTGTTTATTTGACTCAAGGTTTCAAACAGATGCCTTCATTCTTTGACAGAAGGAAAAAACATAGCACGCTGGACACATGCTCCCAGCACAACACACATATGCCAACATTAGGTGCACTGTCCTTTCTGGGTAAAGCCATAACCTCAGAAAAATATCTCTCCCCTCTCTTACAAAATTAAGAAATACTTAGGTGAAGCAGTAGTTTAAAAATGGTAATGTACTTATATTACTGCTGGAGAGGAGGGAGAAAAATTTGTACTCTGTCTTGTACAGCCACACGTCATGTCAAAGAGAAGGAAAAAATGATGCCATGAAATTGCCTAAAAACTGCAGTTTCTCATGAAACAAGTCAAGGTTGATTAATTTCTAATTTTTATTCTGTAAGAAATAAGAATAATGGCTACTATTTTCTCAGCAGAGAAACAAAAGCGAACATTTCCACCTTTTTTTTTTAACTACTTTTGTGCTCAGCTGAGAAATGCCTGGGAAATTCTGTGGTTTAAACATGCAGCACCTACAGAGAGAGGAAGGAATGTCTCACAGCCCACTTCAACAACTGGAGAGAATATTTGCTCACAAGTTTCAGGAGGTGGCATTTGCATGTCTCCAAGTAATAATTCATAGGAAAGCACAATTTATCATTAAGGTGACTGCTCATCCCAGCTCCCAGAGAGATAAAAGGTTGCCCATTACTTTTTGCACACCTTTACTCTACTACTGCCACCTTGAAAAGGAGCAGTTGGCCATTTGCCTTAGATACTGAAGTGTCAAAAGTGATTTTGACAGGGAATCCATTTTCAGAGGGATACCTGTATTAGCACTGAGTTAAACTTCTGAGGGACAGACCTTCAGAGGCAGAGCTGTCTCCAGCATTTCCTCCATACCATGTCCTATGTGTTGCAAATCCTCCTTACAAACCGCAGGCTCTCCCGCATTCAAAGCACAGAGAATCCATCAATATAAACCCCATCTTTGGAGCCAGACATCCACCTTTAAGCTTAGTCATCATTACTTTGCTCAAGTCCCATTCAGGATCTGGCCCATTACACTCACATGCAAAAGCATTTCATAATTATTTTCATCAGAACGGTAACATATTCTTTCCCTTTAAAATGTGGGCAACAGAATAATTTAATATTTCAAGAATGAGAACAACACACATAACTGTGGGAAAGAAATTGAATTATGTTCCTGACATAACCCTCTGAGCCACCTAAGGCCCTCCCTACTTCTGATTTGGAGTCAGGATGAATGCTTTGCACAGAAGTTTATCTTGCACTTGAAAATGAGTTATTTCATCAGCATTTTCTTCTATACTCCTTTTTTCTCTCTTTGCCAGAATGTGAGTGACTACATACAGTGGAAGCAAGCTGCTCTCCTGCAGAAGCATTTGTAGCAAGTGAGACTGAAATGCATGGAAAGGTCCAGGGGAGTTAAAGGATTTCTTGACACGAGGATCTAACAACACACTTTAATTCAAACCTTTCAGAGGAGCAGGCTGACCCTTTCCTGAGAATGACATTGAAACAATTCACACTTTGAGACCTTTTAAGACACTTAAACAAGAATTCCATATACCAAAGTTCACCCTCCTTATGGGATCACCTGTCAGAGACCTTGCATGTAACCACCTCTGCTTCAGAAGCAAAGTGCCCATCTGCTCAGTGGTACCAGACCACAAGGATGAACTTATGTCAACATAAATCCTATTGAGTTGAGGGGACTACACATCCCCACACACCCACAGGTCTTGGGGGACTACTCTCAAGTGTATAAATCATATGACCATGAAAATACAGCCATAAACCCTATCTACATGAATGTATGATTAGGTCTGTGGTACTCTTGTACCTTATATGATGTAATTTCATTTGTATAGAAATTTCGATCTTTAAAATAGCTGATAATAACTGGTAAACCAGTTTTAGGATGCTAGAGATGCAGTTCTGGAAATGTTTTGTGCCTGCAGCTTACTGGTTTCTGTCTCTATTAAATGTTAAGCTCTCTTTAAATCCTCTTACTTCATCTCTCCATGCAGTTCTCACAGACTGCATGTCTCTGAGGCTGAATCAACACACTCGGCTCTGAGAACTTTCCTGTAAAGTTTTGACACAGATGAGAGCAAAACAATTACATCCTGTAGTTTATGTAGAAACTCTTAAATTCGCTAGGCACTGTAGTCAGTACTGGAAAAGGGTAAGAAACCACACCTTCTAAATTTGGAGGAAATGTATGTCTATTCAATATTCAAATTCACACCTCAGCTCTACTGAACATGTCCCAGGTGGACAAATAAAGTCTATTTTCTTGTTGCTTGGGTTTGTTTTTTTTTTTTTTTTAAGAGTGAAAACATTACAGTGTTCTTTATTAGACTACAAAAAACAATATGAATATTTAAATCTCTCATAACCTTGTAGTCCTTCAGGTTCCTCCTGGCCTATTGGCTAAATCATGATTTAAGAGAAGACATACCCAAAATAGATTTGGTTGAGTGTACCTTGCAGAGTAAAACTCATCTCTCAGTGTGTAATTTAAATAACATAGGCCCAGACTGCACTCTGGAATTTGTGCTGGGAAACACTGACACTGTTCTGACAAAATTCTTACAAATGGTCACTAAGTTATAGGAATTAAGTTGTATTTATGAGGATTTTTATTTCTACATCACCTACAAATGCAGAGCTGAGTAGCAAAGACCCAAAGACTGACTTTAACAGGTTAGGAAAGGACCATCTGATCCAGCCCATCTTCCTGGCAATCACTTCTGTCAGTACCTGTAAAGTCACCAAGAGAGATTAAAGTTGTGGTACTGCTGAAGTGCTGTTAACTATCCCTCAGGTATAGAAACCTCCATCAGAAGCTGTGAGCTCATCACAACAGCAGCACAGATTCTAAATAACAGTGCAGTGTGTTTAAGGGCGTTTTTTTTTTTTTGTTACATATTTTGAATTGGAACTCTTAAAATTCTCCCTGTTCTCCTAAGTGGCAAAATATTAGAGATGTAGGATAACCTTATGAGTCACACAAAAAGTGACTCAGCTAAGGAAAGTACTGTTACAATGAGAGTGACAGGTATCCTGGAATGTAATGATGAGATGCCCTGACTTGGTGACCATATTCTCACTGTGATCAGAGAAGCACCCTCAGCTGGCAAGTGCACCCATGCTCATCACCATGGCTGAAGTCTTATGATGCAGAACACCAACATTCCGTGATGTTGCTGGAGCAGATTTACTCTCTGTAATGATATGACTGAGGCAATTACTTTGTTTAAAATATTGAAAAACGATATAAAAATCACAGGGCTTTTCTTACTTTCAAAGGGACTTTTTGTTGCTATGGCTTACAGCACTGGAATAGTAGATATATACAAATAAATGCTACGTAGGAATATATGCAGTAGATTTTGGCCTTGGAAAAGGCAACAGAAAATCATAAAAAATTCTATCCTTAACTGAGAGGGTTTTGCTCTGTTTCTTGTGGAAACTATTTTGCAGCTGCTGACCATTTGTCTGAATTAACAACAGACCTTTATTTCTTCTTGGTCTGACAGATTGTGCGTGCTGGACTGCTCCATAGGATTTTTTCCTATGCATCGTGGCAGTGCATGTGCACATGAAATTTTTTGAGGGGGAGGGGAAAATCCAGTCAGATATCATTTGCTGAATATTGTATTCAAGGAGTTTTGAAGATTTCCAGCATTACACAACAATTATAAAACAGCTCAACTGACTGCAAATTTTATTTTTCATTTAACTGCTCTGTGAACATCCCAAGGAAATAACTGGCAGCCTGCGAGTGTCAGATTAAATGACTGGTATTTAAGCTTTAAAAATGGTCATTAGACTTTCCCATTAGCTTTTTCTATTAGTTCAGCTGCACCAGGCCTAGCAGCACAGGGAATCCTGGGGTAGGCATGTTGCCACAGTATCATATTTAGCAAGATAACAATTAAATCTGCTGAAAGTAAGAGATTCTACTCATTGGCACAGTACTGAGAGTGAAGGATGAAGCAGGGCTCCCAATACTGGTAACTGTGAGTCAGAAGAAGTGGACATTTTTATGTGTCTGTGGAGCAGATAAAGAATTTGTCACACCACCACCCTGACTCGTCCCAGGATATATCAGTGGCAGGCTCCTTATCTGTACTGGTCAGAACAAAAAACTGTATTCAGTATTGAATTTATGTGCTGGAGTAAAACAAGCAGTCTGTTTCACACATCTCACAATGACACAGATACCACAGTGCACAAATGCTTCTACCAAAGCTCTAACTTCTGTAAAATAGCACAAAACGTTACTCACAGTCTTTGCTCAGATCTACATTGCAGTGCTCACTTGCAGACTCCTCATCTCCTTGGTCTTCCTATCCTTCTCACTCTTTTGCCTGCATTCATTGGCAGAGCTGTTAGAAAATGTTATCAGACTTGTACCCTGCATGTTTTACTGTGCCTTTTTTAATAGCCCAGCCTGGGTCCCAGTCTGTGTCCTACACCATTTTGTTCAGCACACAAAAAATTGCAGGGCAGTAGAGACTTGGCTTTAGACTTCTGACCCTAAACGAGAAGTAGGACATTAAACCATCTCTCAAGACAAAACACTTAGTTAACTTCTGTTGTCAGAGGATGAATTCTGCTTACACTTGTTCAGAGCTGGAAAAATTGCATCCATTTTTTCTCCAAATTCTTTTGTCTGGGTTAAAAAATAACAACTTTTAGTAGGGCCTCACCTGGCCAGAGAATGAGCAATGTGGAACAAGTTTACACCTACATGCAGCAGACCTCATGGCTACAACCTCACCTCTGATTTACATTTGCTGTCTTCATTTTTTCCTTTTTTTTCATTCCTTCCTCTTTTACACTGGTGTCTAGATTCATTTTCTCATGCTGATACTTTCCCATTTCACTACACCATTTTCCCATTTCAATCTACCAGAAGTCCTGTTAGTGACAATTTATTTAGTACATTAAAAAATGGTCTTGTGCTTTTTAACATAAAACTAAGTGACCCTGTAAAACATCTAAGAGTTCTCACTCACACGTGGCAGGGGATTAAAGTCAGATGGTTGAAAGATGCACGATGTTCTGTCATCTGTCTCATCCTTTCTTAGAGGAGGGGGTTGATGCCCTCACAGGGATAGCTGGGCAACTCTTGGAGCAGACCTGGAGATGTGGTAGTGTTTACAGCCAGTTTATTAAAGCAAACTAATTTCAAGGCCTGCTTCATGAGTACTTCAGAGAACTCCACAAAGGGGAGCTTCGACACACACGCTGGGCAGATGAGGTTGTTGCTTTGGCCATCCCATTTATAACCCCTCACTGTGTGTAAGCTAAAACCCTCAGTTAAGTACTTTGGAAAAGGTGTAGCCCAGCACCAGTCACACATGCAGGTTAAAAGCAGCAGAACACCACCTCTCTGTCTGTTTTATGATATTGCACAGGTAGCACCTACAATGACATGAGGAACGTGTACACATTGCAAAGTGAGGGAGTAGTGGTATTTCCAGACCGTAAATCATGTCTTACATAAAAGCAAGCAAAAACTCTATGGCGGTGTGGAAGATTTAATTACACAAACAAACAACTAGGAGGAGACAGGACATAGAGAGCCACATCCTGCCCATATGAGAAAACATGCTGGAACCCAGAGGAGAGGTGTGGTTGCCTCATGCCAGCTCTATGAACCGTTCTGCTGGGGCAGCAAACTGTTTCAAAGCAGGAAATTCAGATCCAGTCTCAGAAGTCTCAGCAGGCAACTGTAAAGCATGCTCCATGGAGCCATTTCCCTCTGCTTCTTTGATGAAAAGTGAGCAGCTTGTGCCCCTGGCTGAGACATATTTCTGGCAGTAGCATATGCATTTGATAAAAACAGCTTTACCCTTCAAGCAGGGAGAAAGGGTTTTATCCACACCAGGAAAACCAACACAATGTTTGTTTCTGTGCCTTTTGGGATGAACACAGAACTTTTCTAGATCTTTAAGGGAGGAAATAAAGAGATCTTCTCCTCTCCTGGAACAGGTAAAAGTTAATAGTTAGAACACTCATCTGGAATTCTACCTTTGTTGTCATGGCTCCCAGTACATATAACACTTAAATCCTAGATGAGAGTCAGCTTATCAATCAGTCAATTAACCAATATGAGGAAAGTAGATATACTATGGGGCCTGTTGCATTATGTACACCCCACAAGAGACATGTCAAAAGACATAACTCGGTGATCAAAGCACAATGCGGAGGACGTGAGAGAAGCAAGATTTATTCATAAAGATCCCAAACAGAGACATATGAAAAAGATGAAAAGCATGGCAGAATGGCCCTTTCTAGCTCAGTCCCATTATGTTTTGCCTCCTTCCCTCAGGACAGAGTCTGGCACAGTGAATGAACGCCTGACAGTGTGTTCTGCAGGAATACAGCTAATTGCTTAGACATGAGTAGCCTCATTTTTGAGGCTGAGCAGGGAACACTTCTGAATCCACGTGCATTAAACTGCTGCACGTATTTCTGCAAGACGGGAAGCCAAGGTGGCTGAGCTCGTCACATTCCTGAGCACCAAAAAATTCTGAGCAGAATCCCAACGGGCCTGCCAGGCTATCTCCTTTCAGAGTGAAAGAGTTGTCAAAGCAAACCAGTCCTTGTGTCACCAGTGGCAGTAAACTAAATGACAAAACCAAGACATGACTTTAAGGTTGCAAACACTGTTTCAGAAGCTTGTGCCAGGGAGCCAGATGTTGCAGGAAAAACATCTGGAATTTTTGATTTCCTTTAAGAATGAGTAGGAGGAGAATTGTGATGTGGTATAAAAAATAGACTGCTGCATAGTTCTTGGATTAATGACAAAATTATCTCCTTTAGAATACTGAAAAAATGTAAAAATTTTAACTCATATAGGATGGCTTAGTAGTAAAAAAAATATACAAATTACAGAAATATGGAAAATTCTGAAAAGATTCCAAATAGGACATACCTCAAACATAGAACCTGAAAGAGTTTCAAAATAGTATTTAAAAAAGAAAACTTTCCTTTCTATGCATAAGCAAAGAACATGCTTTCATAGGGAGGAATTGAGAAAGAGAAAAGGGGGACAATTCAAATGAAGCAGCCCACTGCATTTAGAAACAAACTTTAATGTATGCATTGGGTCTCCCTTTGATGCTAGTACTGAAGATGTAAATCAGGACTAGGCCTGGCCAGGGAGCATTTTACTTTTCTAAGACATTTTTTTTAGATCTGCAAAACACCCTGTTATGTGCACACCAGGACAAAATGGAGACCTCTGAAGAGAAAGGCAGTAAACATTTCCTCTCCACCCTTGCATAAAGCTGGTGCTAATGAAAGCATGTGGGGAAAGGCAACAGAAAATCAACCCAGAGTTTCCTGTGGTCCTCTCACCACCCTGGGCTCTTCTGAGGGAAGAGGGTTGCCCCACTGACAGCTAGAAGTCTGACTGCCCAAAACAAGTACTAGGGATCAGATTTCAAAAAATGCCATGACTTGTGAATTAAGTTAGTGGGAGTTGCACTTTGAACATAAAGTTTTGTAAGGTACTGTCAAAAATCAGTTCCTTCGGAATTCCATTTGCATACCAAAAAAACCAGTGGATACTTTCAGATTAATTTTTCTGTGCTTTAACAAAAATAAACCATCCATATCCACAAGTCTGTGCTGAAAAAACAGTCTCACAGTGCAGTGAGGGAAGCCCAGATGGAAACAAGTAACTCTGCCTTTAAAGGAGGGTTATAAGGCATGCAGCCACACACAGAACAGCCAGCCGAAAACAAGCCACGGGCTCCCTGCCTGCGCCATGAGCGCTGCCCATCCTGCTCCAGGAGTGCCAAAGAAGCCCTTTGGAAAAAACAGAGCCTTTAAGCCATTAATTACTCTGCAATAATGTTTGCATGTGAGGGAACTGGCTCCAGTAACAAAGCAGTCACAGTGGTAGCACGACCTAACTTTCGAATTTTAGTAATATTCTTCCACCGTGGCCTGTTATATCATCCACATGTTCTGTAGGCTAACTTCAAAGAATTATGTGGAATAGAAAATAGTAGCTTCAAGTGACCTTTTCAACTGTGAGAAAAATGCCTTCCTTCAAGAAATTAACTATAGCACATTTTGTGTTTCTACACAGTTTCTACTTCTTCCACCTACTTGGTGCAGTTAATTTTCGGTGAAACATGTCTTACCCACCACACTGAAACCCAAACCATCTTTTTAATAAGAATCACATTTCTTTAGCAATGAGTATCTACAGTATTTTTCTAGTATTCTGGGAGCAGCTCTCCTTTTGGCTGTAGCCAAATTCCTTTTTTCTCTACAAACCTTTTTCTCAGAAATCTAACTAAATAAATTTTCTCCTTTAATTGTGCTGTCCAGTTTTTGGTTACAGTATCTGCCCCAGGTACTGCCCCATCTAGCATTTGCCTGGGAAGAACCTACTCCCTTTCAAGATTTTGAAACACATCTTTGTATATAAAGATGCAGAAAAGAATCCAGACAGATTTGATATGTCCTACATCCTAAGAAAGATGATGGTGATGAAATTTGTTAGTAACACAAAGTCAGGGACAAGCATGAAACAGAAGAGGATGAACTAATAACTTTGTAGTTTTGAGAACTACACTAATAAAACAGGACACATATAAATGCCATTAGATGCAAGGCTATGAATTTAAGGGCAAGTAAGAGAAACATGTTGTAAATTGAAAGATTACCTTCTGAAAATCCTAAAAGAGGGGGAGAACCTGAGAACACTCACTAAACACAAGGTTTCTCAAGAGCTGCCATTGTGGCCTGTGAACAAAAAAATTATGAATCCTATTACATACGGCAAGAGTCAGAAAAAGGCTCATGTCAGTGTACAGATGGTCCACTGGCACGTTATACACAGCTCAGGTCAGATTTGCTCATGGGAAGGACATGATGGTGAGAACTGTCTGCATGGACAGACAGAAGACTAGAAAGCACATCTGCCAAGAGGCCCTGAAAGGCTTGGCTTGCTTAGTCCAGTGAAGGAAAGCTGAGAGTGATGGTGGCTTATCTCTATAAACACAGCAAATGGAAGAGACAAATTATTATGCAATTTAAGAACAGTGTTGTTACGAAAGCAAATGGATAAGCAGTGTCTGATAAAAAAATCAAGCAAAAAGTTGTGTTTCCAACCACAGGCAGCCTGAGCTTCCTAAATAGTCTCCCCTAAAGGGTATCAGATGCAAAACATCCCAACAATTTTGAAATGGAATTTGAATAATTTCTGGAAAGATTCACATGGTGCCATTTGTGACTTTTTGCAACTGCAGAAGAATTCACTACATGGACCTTTGGAGCTTCTCTCATGAAATATTTCAGTAACTGAAAACATGAATATGATCCAGATTCTTACTTGCTATCAGTGTCATTCTTTTAATTCCACTAAATCTGAACCTCTCTATGACAGTTGAGATTTTAGCCTTTTCTGTCAATTGTCTCCATCTGTATTTTAACAACAAATATACTTGTAAAAGAAACAATTGTTCTTAGTTAAAATCCTTTTGTAAATCCTGCCTGTTACATTCTAGTTTGGCTAAAACTGTTTTAGTAGCTTAAAGCAGAGCAAGTTTTAGCAGACCATTTTGAATACTGTTTTATTACATCCAGAAAGACAGGATTGGCTGATGTGTAAACACAATGCAGCAACATCCTACCTGAAGAAATGAAAAAAATTATGCTACATTTAGTTGCTTACACAATGCAGACAGGACCTAGCTGTCTCCTCAGATAGTGTCTGTGCTCAAAGAGTAGAAATCTAGATGACAAACTCCTAACGAATAAAACTCAATGTCAAAAAAAATTGTATTCTTGAAGCAGCCCCTGTCCTGCCCTCGCTGGAACACAGACACTGGCAGCACAGCACCTTCCCAGCAGACCTGGTGCAGCCTTGTGTGTGCCTCTGCCTGCTGTTAATCAGCTGTGCAGCTTGCAACAGCGAGGTGTGAGAGGGTGTGAGAGCTTCTCCTGAGCTCATTCGTGTTTCTTGTGGAAGCACAGATGTAGCAACAAACCCAAAGCAAATCCTTCTCTCCACCAGGGGTACAACCTGAGCAGCTGCTAGATAAGAATTACCCCTCCCTTTGCACCCAACATGAAGGAGGAGTGTGTTTGTATTTTCACACACAGTTACATTATATAGGGTGAGCAAACACTGTCACCTAACAACAGCTGAAAAAGGGAGGGCATGTCCCAGCATTACAGACTGACTCCTGTCCCTTTCCTTGTGCTGGCTTTGCAGCCCACTGGTCGTTACTGTCAGATGACCAAACTGTGCTGAGAAGCTAACCTATCAAAAATATATGGTGTGATAGGGCAGGGACTAAGAGAGGCAGAAAGAAAAAGGATGAAGTTGAGAGGAAGAATAACAAGCATGATTCGTGCTTCAGCAGGAGTGAGCAAAATGCTACAGACCTCAGCTGAAGGTAGAACCATGGCCTTCAAGAGGCTGCCTGCACCTTGAGTCGTGAGCAGGTGCCAAAGGTCTCGGTGAGTTTTGTTGCTCTGATAACTGTTCCTCAGGAAAGTCTCAAAAGAGTTTGCCACTTGATAATAACAAGCTTAGTGACCAATCAGTTGCAGTAGCTTAGATCCAAAACAGATCTGTAAAATAAATGCTCTGTCTAGATCCAGGTCACCATTTCCATAGTCTTTGATGCCACTGCTGCTCCTTTGATCCAAGGGTCTATGTATTTTTAGGTGTTTCCAGCTGGGAAGACAGACTATTGGCAAAATGTGGTTTTCTTTGATGCAACCTTGTTTAGAAGAAATTCACAATGTTCCGTTTCTGTCAGTATGGAAAACCTGCCAGATCAGAACATGATGGTATTGTATCCTCATGCTTTTAGCCAGAGCTTTACCCTAAGTTCCCCATTAATAATGAGGTATTATTTATAGTATTTGCCCCATTCCCCCTTACCTTACCTATCTCTCATGACTTGCTGCTTTTTGCTTCTCTATGCAAGCTGTTATTCCCACAGACACACCCCAGCAAAGACTCCCCAGAGGCTCCCTTTGTCGTTTGAACTCCTAAGCAGCTTTTCATTTCCTTTCATTCGGAACAGAAATTATGGGCTTAACTGACTCTTGGAGATCCTTTAAGCAGTGATTAAATCTCCTGACACTTCAGGATATATTTCTGAAAACAGCAGTGTGATCTCAGATAAAAATGTTCTTTTGCCATTTACATGCAGTAGAAGTGATGACTGATTTTTAAATTTTTGTGAAAGTGAGGGTAAGCCTTTTGACATCCTGAGACTTCCTGGTTCATATTCAGTAGCATATCTGTGGCAACATGCTCCTGTCACACTTTGGACATCTGCATGCTCTTTAAAGGGAAAGTCTGTAAGAAACTCAAAAGGTTGTTGTGCTCTCAGAAAACAGAACTAGAGTAAATCTGTTATTTATTAATGTTTATGCCAGCAATGACATGAGTACCGAAGGTTTTGACATTTCCAGTTTAAAGTCCTTACTATTTTCCCACATCATTATTTCTATTAACAGTTAACATCTGGAAAACTCTCCTTAAACAAACCTGAGAACTGTATTCCATTTTTCAGCCTAATAATAATTCTTCTGCCTATCGTGTTTACCTACAAACTCATCTCAAATCATGTTATAGTTTCTATCCTGCCCTCTCCTGCCAAAAGTTTGCATTCCTCTATACATTTAATAATTCCATCTCTCTGACTTGGCATCTTGGTCTATTGAATCATGCTAATGTCAATAAGTTCTCTAAAATAGTCATAATAGGAGTTCTTCTGCAGCAGTGGTCTTTGCAGAAAGCTTCAGCCAGCAAGAAAAGGCCACTGAGAACTCTTGGGAGGATGTAGGACATGAGGCCATAGAAAAGTCCTTGCAAATTCTCTCTGCATTTAGGATGTAAAGGATCCTAAGCAGTAAGATGTTAGCAGGAAAAAGATAATTTTTTAACCCTGCAGTAAGATTTTTATAGTTTCTTGGAAAGCCCCGCGATTAGTGGTTGCTGCCCTGTTTACACTCAAACCAGGTGTAGCAGCAATGAGATCATCTCACACGGCCTGGTTCCCCCAAGGCATGGCATACACTGACCCTCATCAGAGAGTTACCTCCAGTCAGTTCCTAGGACAATTAGGCTCTGAATACAGGACTAATAAAGTTAGTTTAGGAGAAAATCAACCTCCTGATAAGAAGATTCAGGTTCGTTGATTAGCAGAGCAAGAAACTTCCAAATCTACTCAATAGGAACTCACACATGGGATGAATTTGTCCCAAATCCTGCCTTTCTGAGTGTTTTATAGATTCTTAGCCTTGAGCATGATCCAAGGCACATGAAAGACTGGAATTAACAACCCTGCACTCTCATTTTTTAAATATGATGTGCATTAAAATGGGGCATACTGCCTATCTTAGCCCTGGGGACAGAGGAGTGTAGAAGAAACTTATGTCTCTTTTTATAGTAGCTCCCTAAACATGGGGCTGAGCAGAAGAGATGGGGGAATATTTCTAACACCTGTTAAAACAGTAGCCATAGAAGAGAAGAGAAGAGAAGAGAAGAGAAGAGAAGAGAAGAGAAGAGAAGAGAAGAGAAGAGAAGAGAAGAGCTTCTGTGCAAGTGATTAGGGCACTTACCTAAGGCATGTGGCATCAGATAATTTCTACCCCAAAAGGCATTAAACAGTGGGTGTATAAAATGCATAAGTAGCTCACTGAACCTGCAGTATGCTTAAACCCCCTTGCTACATATAAACCTGTAAGCAAAACTCTGAACACGCTTTTTCACTGTTGAGCAATCAGCTTTCCTTTGCTATAGGCAAGATGCACAGCCACCTGGATCCACTAGTGTCGCATTCCCCCACAGTGACATCTTCATGGAACTTTGTCTTCAGGCACTCACAGTTTTGAAAACAACTCTCCTAATGGCACATACAAAAATCAGTCTTTACATAGGGCCAAATTCTGACCCTGGCCAAAGCAGTAATCCACACACTTAGGTTCACGAGTACTGTTTATACACACAGCATCCAGCCCATAAAACCAGTGTTAGTACTTAAACACTGAAATGCAGTCACTGCAACAGCCTTACGTAGTTATCTAAAGGAAATAAAAACTGAATATTGCTTACAGCAAAGGGGAGAACATGTTTGCAACAGTTATACTTGTGTGCTGTCAATATGAGAAGGCTGAATAGCACATTTGATGAATAAGAACTCTATTTAAGAAACAGTGTATTCTAGTTTACTAATCTGTGTGAGAGTGAAATTGTGGGAACAAAAATATTATGCTAATGTGAAACCACTTCAAGAAAGAATCAGAAAATATGTGTAGTTAATCTTCCACCCAGGAAAATGAAAGCATGAGAACAAGCACTAACTTTTTGCAGAGACAGCTGATGTTGGTGTAAATCACTCACACATTAGTATGTTATTTTCATTTAGAGTTATGTACTGAGCTGATTTTGTAGCCTATGATTCCTGCTCAAATCTATTTAACAGTAATAGCCATGAGCTTTGCGACTCTTCAGAAATACAGTACAATGGAATTATTCTAGTGTTGCAAAATGGCTCATTCTTACTGCACAAATGACTTCTACGTGCACTAAATCACGCTGCATTAAAAAGAGCTGATGAAAAGAGCAACATCTCTTCCTCTTCTGTTTCTGCCTCGAAAGGAAGAGAAGGAGAGGGGAAGGGAAGGTGCGGGAAGGGAAGGGAAGGTGCGGGAAGGTGCGGGAAGGTGCGGGAAGGTGCGGGAAGGGAAGGGAAGGGAAGGGAAGGGAAGGGAAGGGAAGGGGATGTGAAGTAAAGCTGTGGTTTTCAAGACTTGCACTTGCATTTCAGGATTTATATTCTACCCACCTGATCTTAGTCAGAAGTAATTATACCTACTTGATTGTGAAAAAAGAAGTCAGAAATTTTTAAGGGGGATTTAACTGCTAAGTGGAAGAGTTTATTCCATTCATTTGGCTGACTCCAGTAAAGTTCCAAGGGACTTAGGAAGAAGATTCTGGACTAGCAAAAAAAAATTTAGTCTTGAAGTTTGTACAATTTGGTTGAGATAACAAATTGTGCCCAGATTTATAGCAGTGATAACTACATCAATCTGGATCAAAATGCTTCCTACAAATAGAGGTATTTTCCACTTTTACATGAATTTTTAATTTGCTGTTAAATTTAACAAGGTACTTCAGATATCAAATAGAGGAAATGTAGAGTGGAGGAGGACAAAGTAAATTTTAATTTTCTTTAATCCTCTTCTTTTAGTTTATTAATCTTCATGGAAATAATTTTCAGGTGCATGTATTACCTCTGGAAAAGAAAAAAAAGGAGGTGGGGGAGAATTTAAACTCCCATCATACTGTCTTATCCCTTGGAGACAGAAGTTCCCACAGTGCTGGACAGCAGGGAAGAGATCAGGCAGAGAGAGGGGCTGACCTCACTACAGGCTCCCTTTCTTCCTCCAGCATCTGGATGAAACCACACTATGCTCTGTCTCCCAGCTCTGCCCAGTGTATGATATCATGAAGAGGAAAGCAGATTGCATGACTCAGAAAATGATTAAAGCTTCAGCCCGTGGTGGCAGCCCTCACCCTCTGTATGCCCTGGGCATAGCAACCTCCCTGGCTGTGCGTCTCAGCCTGTCACTCTCACTCAGACCAGAGCCAGCTGCTTCAGAGGTGGAAAAGGGAAGGGCTGGTGGATGATTCATGTATAGACACATCGATCTCAGCTTCTGTGGCTACTTCTGGGAAAAAAATATGAGACAAGGGTTGTTCTCTTTGTTGGTGCTATGATGCACAAAGAAGAGTTAAGCAGAGTGGTTTGATGTTGATCAGGGTATTCAGCTGCTGGGCACAGCACCCTGACAGCTCCCAGCTTGTGCAGGATAACACAAAGCAGAACAAAGTTTTTCCAAAGTTTTAAAATGGGCCAAGCTAGATGCATGGGGAAGGTACATGAAGGATTTAGAGCTATGAATTAGCTATTTCTGTGATGTAATCCATGTAACTTATCTTAAATATGTACCACAGGATGGGAAGAGTTGTACTCAAAACCAGCTTATTTTTCTCAGTTGATAAGTAATACCACAAAAGGATCATTTAACATTAAGCTCAACCACAAAATGTCATTGTAAATAACTTTCTGGAGCTGGGAAATGCAGTAAGTAAGATGAAATTTTCAAAGCCTCAGAAGCAATTTTTTAACCCTACGTCATGTCCACTCTCTTTGGAAATGTGATCTCTTTGGTCCATTTGGAAATACCATGCCACAGCAATCCCATTTGTTTCCTTGAGGAGATGCTCTGAAATGAAGGAGGTGTTGAGGGCATGCAGCAAAGTGGAGGAAACCCTGAGTGACCATGGCAAGGGACAACAGAAACCAGGATACTCCTCCATGCTGGGGAACTCCAGGAGGCCAGACATGGGTCCAGAGGATTCCACAGAAAAAGAGGAATAAAGCATAAGGGTTAATCACAGAGGAGTGATCCCCAAGGGCCATGTTGAGGAAAATTGTCCCATAATTGATCACCCGAAGACCAAACACATCCCGTCTTGCAGAAGCACACCACAAAGAAAGACCTTTGAACAAAACAGGTAGTGAGGAATTTCTTCAAGAACCACGTTCAAAGGAGGAAAAACACTGTAACATTTCCACCTTCAGGCTCCATGACCCAAAAAAGAAAACCCCATATCTGTGTACGTATGTTTCTGTATACTTATATGTATATATAAAGCAGGCAAAGTAGTGTCAGGTACTTATGATGTGTTGTTTAGGTTGTAAGGGAATTTATCAGGAGCAACAAAAAAGTGGATAACAAGAAAGACAAGGTCTTGCCCTTGAACAAGTAAGACAAATGAATCTGTTTAGGCACTTTATACTTAGACTCATAGAATGGTTTGGGTTGGAAGGGACCTTAAAAGTCATCCAATTCCAGCCCCCTCACCATGGGTAGGGACACCTTCTACTAGACCAGGCTGCTCAAAGCCCCATCCAATCTGGTTTTAAACACTTCCAGGGATGGGTCATCCACAGCTTCTCTGGGCAACCTGTTCCAGTGCCTCACCATCCTCACAGTAAACAATTTCTTCCTAATATGTAATCTAAGATTAGATATTCCCCTTCCCATAAAGAACTTGTATTTTCCTACTTCCACTTACCATCTTGGGGAAATGTCAGTCAGAACATTTTCTTCTCTGTAATCTAGCCTTTTCCAAGGAAACTTGCTAGTACTTTGAGAAGAAAGTCACAGTTTGTTACTAAAACTGATTCTACCACCTGCCTTAAATTTTAGTATAAATAAGATATAATTTTCTAGCATATAAATAAGTTTTTCTTGCATGATAAGTCTACCTTGAAAAAAAAGGTTTTACAAACTTTATTGATTACTGAGTTTTGAATCTATTCTGATCCTTTTGATGCCTGAGATGGCTGCCTAAAAACAGACGCCAGACAGGAATAAGGGAATAAAGGTAGGTATTTATTTGAAGGGCCTTCAAGGTACACCCTGGGGACTTAAAAGGCTACACCCAAGACAGACCCCGAGTCACGAGTTCTTCACACTTTTATAAGTTTGGTTCATTTGCATACTAGGATCAATTCTCCAATTACAACCCCAATTAATGATGTAACTACCATAAGTTTACCCCCCTTTCTTAAGGTGCTGTTTTACACATTTTGGGCCTAGGACTATCTGGGTGTCCTTGGAGAGCAAGTTTGGAGAGGATTTAGAGGTTATGTCTAACCAGCATGAGAGAGCAGAAGTTAACAGGCTACAAGAAACTTCAGAGTTACACACTAGGCAGTACAGGATTTGAAAAATATAAAAGTTAAAACCTAAGGCATCACTTTATATAAGGTGTTATTACACACTACTGTTTCTCAAGTAGAAAAAGTGTTTTCTGCTTTCCTTCAGTTCTCAGTTTCCTGCCGAATTGATTTCTGTCCTGATACAATGTTTTACTGTCCCTTCTTCTGTAGTAGCTACACTGACAGAATATCCTTTGAAATAGTCTGAATGAGATTAATTTTTTTAAGCATCCAGAGAGGTTAGTTTTGTTGCTGTGGTTGTTCTGTCCTTTTGTTAATTAAATTGTTTCATTAAGAGAGTCCCACTTTCTCCTGTCCTTCAACAAAGCAGTTGCTTGTTTGCTTCTGTATTAATGGGATCATTTCACTAATGTGGTTTATTGCACAGCCCTATAAACAGAACCATAACAGCAAGAAAGTACAGACTGAGAATACGAATAGGCAGTTAGGGCTGGGGAGTTCTTATAACTGGGAATTTCTCATATTAGCTCTATTGCCTGAGAGAATATTGCATGGAACAACTTCCTCTCTTTTTCATATTCTTGGCGGCTGAGATGATCATAAAAGTTAACTTCAGCTCTGAACGTGTCTGAACTTCATGAAAAGTTGGACTGAAATCTCTATTTCCAGCAAGTTTAATTGGAATGGTCCTTCAGATTCTAGGAGTCTTGTTCTGTTGGTAGTTTGAGGATTTTCCCTTGGCATTTGTTCTGTTTAGATCACTGGAGGCTGAATTTTCAAAACCAAATTGCAATTGAATTACAGTAAAGACCGAAATTCCATAACAAGTTGGAAGAAGTGGTTGCAGTCACCAAAACTAGATTTTCACAGCCTGGCTGAGCTGATCCAAATGCTGGGATTGAGCAGTGGTCACATACTCCTGTGCTGCCCAGCCTGGAGATGCAGCCCTGCTCCTTCACGTGCACTGGCTCTGGTGTACACCCGACCCTGCACAAGCCTCCACTTCAGGGACTGAAGCAGAGAGTAACCTCTTTGCTCTCCCACAGAGGTCAACATCCTTCAAATTTTGGTTTCAAAATGACTCCCTGAGTGAATCTTTTTTCCAGAAAGACCTCAAGGCTTGACTGTGAGACATGACCAAGCAGAAAGCTATCTTCTCTCTGACTGTCTTCTGGCAGCCAATGGACCTACCTGAAGAATTGTGTCCTATTTCCAGTTTCCCTTTCCAGCCTGCCTCATGGCCATTGATTTACACTGTGATGATGTCAGAAAACACTCTGTGTAAAGCTATCCTACCTTTTATCAAAAGAAGTACTGTGAATGAGACTAGGGAGATGATTTTTACCTCTGTGTTCAGTATTCAAGAGAATCATAATTTATTCAAGCTTCATAGGTATTGTTAATATTGGAGAAGACTCTGAGAATGAAAACAAAATTTTTTTGAGGGCTGGATGAAGTGTTTTGTACTGAGAGACTTCAGAAATCCAATCTCTTTGGTTCAACGAAGATAGAAGTACAGTGAGTAAGTTCCTTCATGAGGAGATAATACTAAGAAGATGTTTAATCTGTTGGAGACAAGTGTACCAAGAATCAGTGGCTCAAAGCCAAGGCCAAAGAAAAATTCAACCTGTAAAGAAAAAAACCTTTTTTTTTAAAATCACTGTGAAAGTAATTAATTAATTATGTGACGGGAATCTGCCAAGGAAACGGGATTTTTTTTTATTGATGTCTCCAAATCAAGATTGACTAACTTTCTGAGGAAGTACTTTTATGAAACGCCAATTAATGAGCACAGTACAAGGGTAACTGGGTGGAATTTACTGCTCTGAAATGCACAGAAGGTCAGAGTAGATGATCTAACCATCTCCTCTGGCCTTAACTTCCATGCATCTATGAATTATCCTAGGTTTGTTGGCACGCAATAGGATTTAAAAAACAAGTCTTTGAGGTAAAAACTGTTTGAGATTTTCCTCAGGAAAATAATCTTCTTGTTCGCACAAAGGAAAACCAGATTGATCTGTATTAATGGTGTCTGGCAGAACATTTTCTTATTTGCTTGCCAAAGTTTTGGTGAGGGCTTTATTGCCAACTGTAGGAAGTGATATGAGTTGATATAAAATATACAAACAATTCGGTAACCTTCTCATGGGAGTGAAGTATATACAATGAACATAATTTCTTTATTTTTTTCCCCTTCAGAGATTTCGGGAATTTGGCTCTTCCCAAAGTGTAGCAATCATGCCTAAGCATTTTATAGACTTCTAGTGAGAAACTGCCAAGCCTTAGAGACTTGTCAAGGGCAAAGGTTGAATATTAATCTCCACCACTGTCTTTTCAACTACATCTGAGCTCCCTCTTCTGACATTTGGATTTCTTTTTAACTCTTTAGAGGGACTGTAAAATAACTCCACCAGGTATACTCCCTGGAGCAGGTACCGCAAATAAGCCTTATCAGAGTGCTGTGGACAGTAACACCTGAATAGCGATTCCATTGACTACAGGTCCGTATCCTATAATTTCAATCAAGTATGTGATCTTTTCTGGGTTATGTAAATACTTGACTTTTTTTTTCTTTTTAAGCTACAACATTTTGCTGCCACTATCTTCTGTAGAAAGCCTTTCAGGATAAGTTTTTCAAATACAATTATACTAGGAATAAAAGTCCCCAGGCACTTCAGCCAGTTCTTCCTGATTTACTGTAGCTGGATATCTTCCTAGGATGCTGTCCAGGACACTGATTTTAATGCTTGCACAATGTTTAAGGGAATCAGTTCTTTATTATCCTCAGAGGTATGCACTCTTTAATCACGTCACAAGTCCTATTGCAGTCTATGTCTAAGCTGTCATCCTCAGAGGACAACATTTTATGTTTTTTTTAAATACATAGACCCATATGAATAAACATTTCCTTTCTTTTTGGCTGCCAGGGTCTTGACAGCATTCCTGTACTTCTTTTTCCTTTTTTTTTTTTTTTTTAGCCTTGTGGTAATATTAATTTCTTTGGTTACAATTGTTTTTTTAACATGAAAAGATTGCCTGCATAGTCACACATTTCTTCAGATATCTCCACCCACAGCCATATTGCAGTATCCCCTCCCAGTCCCTTCGGTGTATTCAAAGTTTCATCTTTTGGCAAAAAAAGAAGTCCATGGTGAGTATTAGTTCAGCTTTAGCATCTGAAGAGAAAAGGGAAGACTACAGTCAGCTATCAGCATTTTTAATTGACTTTGCATGATGTTGCAGTTCCTCCTTTATGCTTAGGAGTTTTTGTCAAACTTCTTTTTGTCCAGGCAACTGTTTTTCAAGAACTATAAAAATTTGCCTCTCAAAGAGTCTTCATTTTATCTGTTATATCTTGGATATGTCTCTCACACTCCAAAGTATGCCTGTCCCTTAGGGAAGACAAAGGGACAAGAAGTCCCACAACATAATTGTTTGTCATGTTTTAAGATGCATCTTCTGAAAAATACAGTGATGATGGACTAGGCTGTGTGGTGATAGCTTCATTTCTGCCAGTACAATCAGTTATTAAAATCCCACTTGATCCCTAGGTTGGGAATGAAGACCTCATTAATAAAGCAGTGAGTTATTTGTCCATTTCCTCAAGGCTTTTCCTACCAAACTAAAGTCCTCTGGCCACCTCATCTTCTATCAGCAGATTTGCTTGATAATACCTGCTTCCTAAAATGGGTACCAGCAAAAGACCGGCAATGAACTAGCGACAGAAGAGTAAAAACCACAAGAGAAAATGTCAGAAAAACGGGGAAGAACAACATATCAAGAAACAGCCTCTACAATGGAAAGGACGATTTTAGAAGCGTATTAGTGCACACTGAATTCGGTTTGACAAATGCTGACCTTTCGCAGAGCAATAACAGGGAATTTTGTGCATATTTTCCACAAGAACTAGGCCCTAAATTATTGTTGCCATTCAGATTGATAAAAGTTTTACTGTCAGTTAAAGTTTTTTATATTTCAGTTATTTGTCTTTTTCTACCTATAAATACAAAATCCATTGTAAAGTGGGGAATATGCAAAAGGAAAGATGGAGAGAAATTAAACGGCAGCCCACAATAGCTTGGCATGCAGAAATCTGATCTTTCAGCACTGCGTCTCTAAGTTATGATGCTGCAGGCTACAGAAGGTAGGGTTTTCCTCTGACAAAAATATCTGTCTTGGTTGGTACCACAGAGTCATCCCAATCAATATGAATTTCTGTCCTCATCCTCTGTCACTTTCATTCTGATGATAAATTTCATCTTGAACTGGAAAGTTTCCCTATTCAAAGTCAAAACAAGTACATTAATGGGAAAAAATTTGGCTTCAAAATTTCATTTTCAAATGAAAAATAACTCTTCCCAAAACCTGCAACCATCCCTCTTCAACTGTAGTAGCTGTTAATGACAGCTGTGCTGTGACATTATACACTATATATCCATAAGGATTGGTGATTTGTATTTCTTGTTTTTCTTGGGCACATTAGTCTTGTCTTCCTTACAACTCTTTGTATTTCAGCTCCACTGGGCACAAAGAGGCAGAAGATGAATTTTGGACAAGACTTATACAGGCTCACCATTCTACTACTGTGTTTTCTAACCCCAAGGTTAGCAGGGTTAGGCAGTCAGTGCTGAGAACAACGACTTAATTGAAAACAATTCCCTAATCTGTAAAGCAGCTTCTGTGTGAATGCTGTCACAACTAGACACTCAAAACTCTGAGTGTAGGCACTGACTCTGCCCTGCTCATTTGCTTTGCAGCTGGTATATTCAAGCACTGGCATGACTGCTTTATGCCTTTGCCTCTGTACATTTATATTCCAGAATGTAGCGACACAAATGTATTACTGTGTATGACTTTCTGTGGTAACAACACTGCTCACACTTGAGTGTACTACATCAGTTATGGTGGCAGGAAAGGTTATTAATATATGTTGTTTGAAGGTAACTACTGTTCTGAGGGAGAAGATAGTTGTGATTAGATGCTCTCAATTTCAGGTATGAATACATGACCCTGAAAAGTAACTGATACCAAAGCCTGTCTCCTCTGATGATGGAAGCAAATATCTGAGAGTTTACTATGTTTATTCCCTTGCCAGGGAGCATCAGATCATCAGACCAGTGACATGAGAAAAAAAATCAAAATATTATAACATGGTGGATCGTGCTTTATGGAACAGAGAATCAGAGAAATGAGACTGATAATTTGGGAGGCACTTTAGAGACTAATAAACTAGGGGAAAATAAAAATTAAAAATGCAAGAAAACACTTTTTTTTTGATGGAATATCTTAGGAAAAAAAAAAAAATCTTGCATATGAGACCTAAATACAACATCCAGATGGGAGTTTCAAGTTCTTCTAGGTTATGCTGACTGTTTATGTATATATGTCTAGAAAAACGCATTGTGAAAAACGTCAACAATCCTTGTGTAAACTAGCTGTAGGAGTGTATTCATTATGTTGAACACTCAAGTCTAGCGTTACAAAAACAAAGCCTCTGTTGTGATTCCAGCTAACAGGACACAACATGATCCTGCAGTGATAAAACAGATAGGATTTGCAGGGTTTAGCATGATGGGATACTCTTTCTAATTTGGCATTAAACACAATGTATACTTGACTACGTGGTCATTGAGCAATTGATGGTTGAAGTTCAGCCCTGGACATAGTGCTCAAAGTATTACTATGAAAATACAAACAAGTGGTCTATTTAATGTCCATACAATATCCTGTCCTTTTTTCCAGGTTGTCACAGATTTCTGCTGGCACCTAAACCTACAGTGCTCACATGAGTATCAGCTGCAGGCTGTCTTACAGATCTATCAGATGTAAACTAGGCATAAGAATAGACATAGAAGGGACTCACATGAATTTCTATCAGGTTAATGGATGCATTAGTAACCATCTAGATTCTATCTGGGATTCTGAGCCCTGACTTGGAAAACGGAGATCTAAGCCTTGAAATGCTGCGCTGACTGAGGCCTCAGGAAAACTGCATTCATAAGCAGCAGGACCCGTATGCAGGGATTTGCTTTGTTCTTGAGTCAGGGAAGGAGAGATGGATGGAGGGCAAACTGAATAGATCTCCTATGATTCAGTAGGAGTGGAAAAGACAATAATAAACAAGATTTCAAGACCATATTACAATCATTACATTCAAATACAGAAAATGCATCCTAAATTCTTTCTTGGGACAAATCACAAGGTAAATCTGTGGGAGAGGCTCAAAACTTCTTCCAAATGACCTGTGAGAGGACTGGGGAAGAAATTCCAGGACCCTAACCTTTACATCAAGAGATGTAAAGGTCCCTTTATTCAAGGGGTCCCAAGGGCAATTGCTAGAACCACAGAGAGAGTATGACATGATGATGTCCAGGGCATTGCTCAGGAGAAAGGGGAGACAGGGATGTCACTGGGAGCAATCATATCCACTGCTCAGACTGAAAAGTTTAAGAAGCTGCTTCTTGTATCTTCCCTTCCTAATACTCATTCCTTCAGCACCAAATATGCATTCCTCCACCTCCTCACATCTTTCCAAGGTTACTCATAAGGCCAAATACTCCTGAGGCTGGTGAGCAAATGAAATTCTTCTTTCAATTTCACTGTCCTCAGGCTCCCTACCCCTGTAGCAGGCCTTTCCTCATGATTCTACTGGAAAGGCTCCCAGCAAGCTCCCTAAGGAGGACCCATCATGGGTACAAGGCCACACTTCTCTCTCAGAGAGCAATATAAACACAGATCGTGCAGCAGACTTCAGATGCATAAACATCTAATTTAGAAAAGGTGATTTAATGGATTTAGGAATATAGATTGAAACGTATAAAGCTCTAGCTCTACAGCTGAAACCGGCCTCTGTTTTTCTGGAGGACCCAAGATGATATATTTTGTCAGTTCTCTGCCTAAATTCTGCCTTCCCAACATGGGCAGAAAACTTTTTTACCTCTCTATGGTTTTGTGAGAATAAAATCTGCTGAGGATCACAAGGCTCTCAGATAAAATGATACAGACCCTTAAGAGAGAATGTAAAATATAGTCCCAGACTACACTTCTGCCAATATTTTCATTTCAGATTTGAATTCCAAACCATTTGCAGTGCTTCTGTGTAAAAGCTTAACTTCAATTAAGGCACTGCATATGAGCAGTCATGAGCCAGTATGTCCTGTCTTCTCTAATCCTTTTTCCTTTTTCCTTACCTACCCTTTTGCCTCTATCATAGCTGCAGGGGTTTCAGATTTGAAGTGTAGTGCTAGGCTCAGGAAAGGTAAGAATTTTTTTGCCCCTTTCTGCTGACATTTAGTGTGACATCGGGGAAATAATTTGACCCTTTTTTTTCCCATTCATAAAAAGAGAACAAGGATGTTTTCTTTGTCCCATCTGCCAGTACGATACAGCAAGCTCCCCTAGCTGCTCTCGACTACATTTGCAGACAGTGAACCTTGTCTGCACCTTGTCTGAGGCCATTCACCACCACTGTGGCCACAGTAGAGAAGAGGAGCAGTTAACAGATGGTGGCTGTAATGCCAGGCCCCAAGCCCCTCCAAAGATATCCCCCAGCTTTGAGGTTATGAGGAGAAAGGTGGTACTTTCCACCCACCTTAATCCTGCTTCCATATGGCTTTGAGGAAGAGTTGCAAAGAAAGGGGAAGGTGGCTGACAGATAACAGGAATAACAGGAGCCAAATCAGGAAGCACGGGACATTTGAACCTTTGGATGTTTTCCATTTTTTACTCTGTGTGGAGTGGAGGCTTGCTCTGCTCCTGGCTGATCTCCGCAGCTTCACAGAGCACCTCATTTTGCTCCCAGCCTTCCCTGCAGTGCTCTTCTTTCTCCTCGAGTATCCTCCTCCCTGACAAGTTGCTTTTTCCTCACTCACTGAGTAGTGGAATGTTCTTTTTTGGTTGTTTCTGCTTCTGCTGCTATGCCTTCTTCCTCATTCCTTGTCTATCTGTAAACCTGGGGCTCGGGAAGAGCTACCTATTACTCAGCATTTGACTAGCACCCTGAAAACCCTTACTTCTTTGGCCCTGCTACTTTAATCAACATGATTATTATTTTTCTTGATATTTGCAACAAGGTAAGAGACTAGCACAGGTGATGACAGATCTTCCACAGTTCTGTAGGACCTGGTTACAAAACAGTTTTCAGAATCTATACCATTTCCATGTGTTCTTTGTCATTAATTATCACTAACATTAGGCAGAAAACAAAGTACTTTAGTTACTAACCCTGTGAAAGCTGCTTAAAAGAGAACAATATGCATCTCCCTAACATCTTTAATAGAGCTAATAAAAGCACACTGCAACCTGCAAGTGCAGCTGTCAATGAGGTTTTCCATAAATTCTTTGGAAACCAGAGCTGATTTGATTTTCTTTTTCAGAAAACCCCAAATGTAGTAGTGATTTAAGTACTTCAACACCTTACCTTTCACATTTTCTCCTAATCTTCCACATCTGCTGCTTCAGTGGTTAAGATCTAGTAAATACCAAACTATGACTTCATTAATGAAACATGAGCGTAATTTTAAATGTGTGCTGATTTTACCCAGGATGCCTCTCAGAAATCTCAGATACAGTTGACATATGTAAATACACGTGCTGAGTAAAGCAGAATTAAAATCAGAACTTGAGTTGCTCTTATCTCTGTTTCACTTCTGCAAGTTTGTGATACTTGTAAAGGTTTTGTTTGATGAATAGAATAGCGAGCCAATGCATAATGGATCTATACGTGTGTAGATATACTCTTGCAGATTTGTGTTTTGAAATATAAAGTTCAAAGGAAAAAACACTGTGTTTGGAAGACTTCCTCCAAATCTAATTGAACCCACAGTCGACAGATCAGTTACTAAAAATAAAATTAAGAAATACCAGTCTGAGTGCTTCTCTTGATTTATATTTTGTTACCTTTTCTGAAGACTCTGATAACTGCTCAAAAACAGCAGTGAGAGCACCACATTTGTTCAGCATTTCTGCAGAGCTGGAGATGAATTTCACCCAAGGAAGCAAATTACGTTTGAAAGTATTTTTATATAGAGGGACTTCCAAGTAACTCAAACCAAAAAGAAAATAAATATAGATATAAAAATAAAAACACCACATTTTCTTCATTCCGTCATCAAACTTGGTGATATCTCAGTGGGGACCCCCATGAAGATTTGAGGGAAAGAAAGAAGCAGAATGATTTGCCCCAGACCTTGAGGCATAAGAAGGGAAGAAATATAACCACATTATGATACATCCAAAGACACAGCTTGTGAAAAGCCCACCTTTTGTTCTGAGGCTCAGGACCTTGTGCTCCACTAATCATTTACTTGGCAACCCCTGTTCTCCCATCTGTGGGCACAGGGCCACACTCTCTGGCAGTGGGCTGGAGTTACCCTGGCCAGGGTTTCAGAGCAGCACTACTAGAAACACCCCAGGAGGGACCTAACCCTTCCATGATGTCCACTTCCTACAGAGTGAGTGTAATGTTCTCTCCCAAGCACTTCTCCAATCCTAGAAATTCCTGGAAATCACTGCCTTGTGTCACCAGTCTGCACCGAAACCCAGGCAAACACAAACTGCCTTTCCTGCCGTGTCTTGGCAGAAGAAGATAATGGGAACCCATGGCTCGGAGAAAGGTGTGGTCAGCCTTCCTCCTCTTTCCATCCTTTTGCAGGCTAGGCAGGAGATGCACTGTGTATATCTGATACAAACAGGTAGATAACATAATCGTGTCTCAGTCTTGTGTGCTGTGGTGCCAAAACCTCCTCCCTGAAACCTTTCAGACAGACTGGCTTTTTCTAATCTTACACAACGCCTTTTCAAGATACAGTCATCTGCTTTGAAGCACAACCTGACAGCACAGAACAGAGAAAACTTCCTTTCCTGGGACAATGACCAGCACAGTGAGGGGCAGGAGAGCTGTGCTTGCTGATGGCAAAGGACAATGACATTGCAATTTGCTGACACTACCACAAAGCTGAGCATCTGGGGCAGGGTACGCTCCACTGTCTGAGTCCAAACTCACCTCAGCTCCTCGGCCTTTCTTCACCCCCCAGCAGCCTTGCTCCTCTTTCTCCTCAAGCAAGTGCCAAAGAAGAGTAAAGTTTCTCTGTGTGTAACATCACTTTTGGACCTTTAGGTGACAGGAAATAGGGTCCTGCACTCAGAGAGGAGGAGAGCAGAAATCACCCTATGCTCTGCCCTCTATAAAGAGGTTATAAATGAGGTGTGAGGTATGAGACGTGAGATATAAAAGCCTTTCAAAGACTGGTCTCTGCTCTATATGCTCATCTATATTGATGAGCTCATAGAGAAAGAGACCTTCCTTATCTGAATATTCCAAGAAACCCACCAACACTTTGCTCAAAGAGTTTGATATCACTATAATATGTGCTTATAGCTTTTGACATTTTTAGTATTAATATCATTGAAGACTCAAATCATAGTCTCCATAAAGAATGAACTTTGCAGTCTGAAAGCTGTGTCTGCCTGCTTAAGCCAAGCTCAGCTCCATTTTGAACCTTCCTGAATGCGAGCTTCTGTTTGTCGTCACCACAGAAATCTCAGCCTGTACAAGAACTGCATTACTGTTTGCTGCAAATGTGCAGAGAAGGAAAGATGATCTCAAAAAGCTCGATGCTACCTCTTTTCTCTGGGCGCTGAAAGTCCAACTGCACATTCAGTGATAATTATGTCTTTCCCATTTCTCTTTTGGAATTTTTCCTGCTTTTACTAGTGTGGAGGTGCTTCACACTTGCTGCTCACAGATTTCCAGACCACCCATGAATGCATTGCAAATGCTTTGTATGTACAAACTTCATAATGCTTAAGAATACAAAAAATTCCTGTGATTATGCTTCATAAAATTTAGATTTACAGGAAAGCATTTCTTTATTTTTTCAGTAATATGAATGCAGTATTAGGCTCATAAGCATTTAAATGAGTCAGATGCTTTATTAGTTGATTTCAGAAATTTTTCTTTATACATGAATGAAAAATTTAAACTGAATTGATTCTGAAAGAAATAGTGCTGAACACAGGCATATGAAAAGCAATCTGAAAATTCTGACAGGGGTAAAGAAAAATAAATTAAAGTGCCCATTCTATATGTGGGGTTAAGGATGAAAGATAAACAGTTCCTTGCACGTGCTGTGTCAAGCCAGTTGTTGCTCCAAAGCTCTTTACAGGCTTTATGCCCACACACTGACTGAGCTGCACATCCTCCCTAGCAAATCTCAGTAAGATGCAGAAAGGGGAACTCTGCTCAGGGACTGCCAAGATTAAAGCACCTCAGAGGCTTAAATTTGCACTTTTTCTGCCCTTATGCTAACCGATAAGGCAATGTCAGTCCACAAAGAGAAGCCTGATCCCACAGAGATTTCAAACTCAAAATAACTATCAATAAATCCAAGGAAAAAAAGTAGAAATCAATGGATTAACCAGTCATTCCTTTGCACTGGTAGGTGTAAAAGCAAAGAAGGGGTTTAAGGAAGCATACAAAAGAAGATAGTAATACATTTTGCAGAGTTCCTCATAAGCATGAAAGGCAGTATGGTAAAAAGGACATGATTGCCACATTGAAGATAAAAAAGGGAATAATAGCAGCCAGCATCATGAGATAACTTGAGGAAGACACAAAATTTCACCCCTTGAATGTATGTTTTGCTTAGCATGGTATGCTCAGGAAATGAAGAGGGACTGACTTAAATAAAAACGAGGAACTGGGAATGAGAAGCTTTAAGAAAAGAGAACTATAAATTCTGTAAGAATAGTTACTATAAAAAGTACATTTACATGCTAAGAAGGAAGAAATAAAGGATACAGCTGAAGATTGTCAAAATAGCTCTAAGCCAAATGTGAAATAGTTTCCAGTAATTCAGACGCCTCATGGGCAGCCAGGTCCTGGGCTCTCCCCTGCGAGAGGAGCACTTTGAGGCTGTTGTGGTATGATGGCATGTCCTCCAGTATGCTCTCCGTGTTTCACATGCCAGCCAGGGAAAAGGAAACGAATTGTAGGGGAAATCGCCATCTGCTTTTGTCAATAAAGACCGCATGCGTGCCTTGAGCCTAAACAGACTGAAGGCAGGCTTTTATAGCTGCATGGGGGGAAATGGGAGACCTGGCAAAAGTGTGAGAAAGTATAATTTAAAAGGAACAAACAAAAATTACTGTGACACTACTTCATCTGCTCTGTGTAGACTCCAACACAGTATCACAGAAAGCATGGGAACTTATGAAGGCAGGGGTTCACATTAAACCTGTGATTTACTCGGTTTCCGAGTTCCTAGTTTCAAGAATACTATTACAGATATTGTTTTCTCACACTTTAATGTAATTTGTACTGTACAGGGGAAAAAGACTGTACAGTTTCTCTTTCCTATAAATGTATACAAAAGGCATTTGCATGCCTCATTCTCTGAAAGCACCTCACAATCTTTGGTGTATTTATACTTCCAAGGCACATAGGCAGGTGTATTAATTTCCACATTCCATAAACCATTCAATAGAGGCACAAGATCTCAGAAATACAATGTCTTGAAACTAGGGTGATTATAGGCATAGCTGAGGCAGGACTGAAAACAGTATCACACTCTGAATCACACAGAATCACAGTGTAGGCATTTCTGGAGATCATTCAGTCCAAGCCCCCTGCTCAAGCAGGGCTGCCAGTTGTCCAGGACTGTGATCAGATGACTTTTGAGGATCTCCAAGGATAGAGGCTTCACAGCCTCTCTTTGGCAACCAAGGGAATGCTGGCTAGTTCACCAGATCCTTCTTTTTGCCTTTCTCAGTGACAGTATTGATATTTGCTTTCTTCCATTCCTTGTGATTCTGCTCTAATCACCACAACTTTTTCAAAGATAACCAACAGTATCCTTGCAGTGACATCAGGCAGCTCCCTTAACACCCGTGGGTGCCTCCCAGGGGATCCCATGGGCTTGTGCACTTCCAGTTTGTTTAAATGTTCCTTTCAATGTGCTTCTCCTCCACCAAGGGTGAGTTTTCCTTTTTCCAGACTTTCCTTTTGGTGTCAGAGTCTTGATGTTCCTGAAGGCTGGTCTGACCACCAAACACTGAGGTAAAAAAGGCATTCAGTATCTTGATCTTTTCTCTATCCCATGGCACAAGGGTACCTGCCCTCATTCAGCTGTAGGCCCACCTTATCCCTGATCTTCCTTTTGCTGCTGGTATGCTTGTAGCAGCCCTTCTCATCCCTCACCAGAATTAACTCTAGGTGGGCTTTGGCTTTCCTAATTACATCATGGCACACTGTGTCTGTATTGTTCCTGGGTCACCTGCTTCTGCCTCTTGCGTTCTGCCTTTTTCAGTCTGAGCTCAGTCAGGAGCTACCTGTTCATCTACACAGCCCTCCTGCTGCCTTTGCTTGACAGTGTCTTTATAGCAGCTTGAGTACAAGGGGTATGTATTTGACAGCATAGTCACAGAGAGTTCAAGGCAGAAAAATATTCTTCACCAAGACTTGGAGCCAATTCATCTATGCTTATATCCATGTCTGCTTCCAACATCCACAACAAAATGTACCACAGATGGAGTCCCAACCCAGCACCCTGGTCTGCTGGGCAGATATACCTACAGAGACTTACCCCAATCACATAGGCCGTCTGCCACAGGGCAGAAATATGGACAAAAACACCCTAGTCTTTAACCAGTTATTTCACCAATAACCCCTCCTGCCTCTTGCATTACACATGTGTGACTTTCTAAATCAAACAGCTGAATTTGTAATCACTAACCCATTTCTTTTAACAATCCTTAATTTACTGCCCTGAAGCCTGCAGCCTGGACTGTGGTTTCTTGCAATATTGGTGACAAAAAATGACCTTTCAGTCACTACATGTTAAAAAATCAGTGCATGGCTTCAGGAACATTTATACAACAAAATTCTAAAGCCACTGTTAAGAAAAAAAGACCTTTATTACCCATTTGTTACACAGGGAGGCTGGATCAAGCCCCTCAACATGCAGACAGTAGTTTCTGTTACCTATTACACTTAAAAAGGTGGCTCTCATCCTACATATCCATTCTCCTAAAGACAAGTGAACTCACCGTATAAGTAAGGTGAACTCTTCTACAGGTTTGTAAAAGTGGGTATGAACTTACTCCTCCGCACAGGTTACACAGAATCATAGAGTCATAGAAGATCCCGAGTAGGAAGGGACTCACCAGGATCACAGAATCCAAGTCCTAGGCCTCCACAGGACACCCCAAGAATCACACTGCTGCAGTGCCCAACTACCCACAAGGTAATTTCCTAACATCCAACCTAAATGTCCCCTGACAAAATTTCAGGCCATTCCTTTGGGTCCTGTGGCTGGTCACCACAGAGGAGAGATCAGAGTCTGCCCCTCCACTTCCCCTTGTGAGGAAGCTGTAGACAGCAATGAAGTCTCCCCTCAGTCTCCTCTTCTCCAGGCTGAACAGACCAAGTGATCTCAGCCACTCCTTTTATGGCTTCCCCTCAAGGCCCTTCACCACCTTCATGGTTCTCCTTTGAATGGTCTTTAACAGTTTTATATCCTTTTTATAGTCTGGTGCCTAGAACTGCACACGATAATTACGAAAAACAAGGTGCTTAAACACAAAATACACATAGAACAAACATTTTCTAATATGAAAATGTTTAGTCATAATATAAACCAAAATAAAATTGTGGTGGGTATGTAGTATCAGAATGATATTCTGAAGAGTCTAAATCATTCATTGTGACAATGGAAACAAGAAAAAAAATGAAAAATCTGAAAGTCTGTTGTATCTAATATGAAATGTCAGTGAACAATCTCTCTGTTGATGGGTTACAAACTGCAGCTAAATCTACAAAAGGACCTATATGCATTTTGATTGTCCAAACACAAACTGAAAATTTAAGCCATCAGTAAATTGCTGAATTCATCAGATTGGAGCCAGGAAGCTTTAAAGTATTATCTGCCACTGCTTTTCAAAATGCCAGGAGACTCAAGAGGCAAGATGTGTCCCCAGAGGTGTCCAACCAATAGACCATGTCTCACCTCAGTTGTTCTGTCTCCAAAGCACTTCAGAAGCAGCTGCTCAAAGGCCTTCCCTGGGGAAACAAAAAGGAGGTCTCTGCACGTGTGATGTCCAGACCAACTGAAGCTTGTGTGGACATTGATCTACCTGCTCGTGAAGGAAGTCCCGTCACATGTGAGGGAAGGGGCCAGAGCATGCAGACCTCTCTTGCTCTAAGCTGTGCAGCTGACCTGTCTAGCTGGAAACATGACAGTTCCAGGGCATACCAGCTCTCTACTCAGTGCTCTACTTTGCAAAAAAATTATTATTTGAAGGCTGAAGCATGAGTCAAAACAGGATCATAACTGTATATTGAAGTCACTGGGTCAGACTGCTAACACTGGACCATGAGGGGCAGGCCTTGCTTGCCCCAAGAGCTAAAAACTAGAAAACAGTAACACTTTCAGAAGAGTGAGGACCAGAGGCAAGCCGTCTCCCACTCCCAGGCAGGCCTGCTAAGCAATTAGACTGCAGAATCATGCTCCGGTTTTGGAGCAATTACTATGTAATTCTCCATGCCAAAGAGTAACTGTTAATTCCTTTGTTGAACAGCTTCAGCAAGAGAAAATGGAAACATTTGTGCTCACATTTCCTCATCCTAGAACTTCATGGGAAAAGCAGAGGGAGGTAAATGACGGGATTCAAATTTTCTTAGGTGGGAATTAAAGCCATGCTTCCTGGATGAAAGGGGACTGCCTCTTAAGCTTTCAAAGGGGCAAAAGCACCTCACGGCAGGGAAGAGGTCAGAGTGCTGGCTTCCAAGTAAAGGGATATACTTCTCTACAACCAAATATAAGGAATCCAAGTCTCTGAGGCAGGCACAAATGCTTTGTATTTCCTATTCGTGATGTATTTCTGTATAGCTGAGGATTACATGACCACTGATGTAAAATCTGTGCCCTACTAGGATGCCAGACAGTACTTGTCACATACATTTCTGCCAAGCTGACTGGGATGCGTTCTATAATGTTTATTCCAGCTACCTGAAGCAAACAGCCTTTGTGAGCTGAGTATAACAACAAAAACAACAACGGAACAACAGCAACTTGTACTGGCTTAGCCTTTTGCACCTTGTGGCTGCAGTGTATTTTTTCAGGCAGTGAGAATCATAAAACCAGACTTAGGGTACCAACCTCTACCTGCCAGCTGGACAAATTACAGACTTTGGCACTTGGTTTTCTCCCCATAGCCTGAGCCCTACAGAGAGCTAGGCACTTGATGTGAAGGCTGTTAATTTAACCCTAAATCAGTTTCAATTCACAACAACTCCACGTCTGGAATCCAAATCTCTGAGTCAAGCTCAAATGCTTCCTATTTCCTATTTTAGACAGATTTCTGTTTAGCTGGGTCCATCAGTTTCATTTCACACTCTGTGACACTTTTCAGCATAAATTTACATGATTCCACTCTTATGTAACTCCTGTCCCCTCCAAATCTAGCTGGAGCTCATACAAGCCAGGCTGGCTATAGCCACACGACACAAAGTAGTCATCATTAAAGCACACGTGGTCTTTAAATAAAACATGACAAGATATCATCTATCAATCCCATTCTAAGATACCTGCTCATCAGGCATTTCTCACTTAGATCACTCTCCCCAGAAGAATTGAAGGAGAATCAGGAAACTGGAAGCAAGAACAAATTGCAGAGAAGGGAGATTGTGTGAGGCAGTGGTGCTATTGAAGCACACGTCAGTGGAACTGAAGCTTAACTTCATGCTCAATCAGGTTATCACCTGCTTGTCATCGCTGCAACTTGTCTGGCCACACCAAGGGTTACAGAAGTGAAAACAGCAGGAAACTACCCTTCCCTGCTCAAAAAGCAGGGGAGGGAGGGAGGGGGAAAATGGAGGAGGCGTATTGGAGAAGAGAGAAAGAATAGTTTTCTGCTGTCTTAACTCTCCAAAATGGCTTATCAGGAGGTCAGAGGAAAGCCAGGGTCCACACAATGGAGGGAGTGGAACTGTAGGGCCAGAGCACAGGAACGAAGGTAGCAAAGGACTACTGCTGCAATTGACTTACCCCGGGTAACGCTGTTGGGGAACTGCAGTGGAGCAGTATTTGTCCTTAGAACTGAAGGTTGTAAAGGGTTTACAGCTCTCTACTATCTCTATGGTTTTTTGTCCACACCCTGCTTGATGCAATGAAGCCCCAATGCCGTTTCTCTGCTTCTGAAATGGTGTTCCTTAAAGCAGAACCAGCATATAGAATGGACCAGTCTTTTAGTGGTATACTAACACCTTCCCTGTCAGTTATTGTGTCTTGCTGTGATTGCCCTTAAGGGAGGGGCTTAGGCTTTACTGGAGTGTTTTTTGTATCATCTCAGAAAAAATTTTTTTGGGTTGGGTTTGGTTTATTGTTTGTTTTCTTATTCTTGATTTTAATTTGTAGATTTTTTACTTCCCAGAAGTAACCAGCCTCCTTACTGGAGGCCACTTACCCAGTTGGTTGACAGATATTTTTTTATTAGCTATGAGAGATACCAGCTGTATGATACTTTTAAAATATATAAGCTCTGTTAAGTTTTCAGTTTCCCAGCACACTGGACATTCAAACAGTCTGGATCCTATTTAACAAACATTGCTGAATGTATTCAGTAAATAAAAGCTTGGCAAATATTAGTAAAGGGCTTGTAATGGCTGTGAGTGACATAAAGGTTAAAAGCTTTTGATAGCATTGCACCAAACCGGAGTAAAGCTTGAAGAAACTGAAGTGATGTGTCAGTTGCAAATCACAGCACTGATTCAGACATCATGAAATACTTATTTTTAGGAAACCAGAAAAGATGAAACTATTCTGCAAATCTGAATTTACTTTTGAAACTTTTAACATTATTTACCTCATATTATCTTGTTCCCCTGTTACCAGAACTGTCCCAGTTTGACAGTTCCTGTGAAAGCAAGATGTTTTCTGTCCTATGCTTGTCTTATATTGTTTCTCCATAAGGAGCAGGACAAGAGAAGAAAGGACTTGTGGTAGATGAGCATATAGGGAACATTATCTCTTGGTGTAAACTTTGATTACCATTTTTTAGTTTGCTTGCTGCTCTCTCTACACATAAGAAAGGTCTCTGTGCACCCCAGGACACAAGGAGGTTTCCCAGCACCTCCTCAGAGCTCAGATCACCCAGGGGACAGTCACAACGTGGACACTAGAAAGCACATACTCTTTCAGGATTTCTATAAACATTGGATTCCAGCTCCCAAAACTGCTCTTAGATTCACTTTCTTTAAAGGCTTGTCTGGACGAGAATAAAGGTGCATAAAGAAAAAAAAAAAAAAAAAGGTGTCAGTGAAAACTTTTAATTAACATGTTTTCAAATTCTCAGTTTTGACAAGGTGTGTTGCATTTTAGTGCATTTGCCAGCAAACAAGTTAAAATACATTTATGTCCTAACTACAAATGGCAAGTTAGGACATGTTTTTAAAAGTTTCAAATTTTAATAGGGGTTAAAACATGTTCATGATTGTGCTTTTCCCTTAGCAGAGTATGAGTGTCACTGATGGGTTTTTCTGGGGCTCCAGTGAGCAGCTGCCATACTGGCAGGGAACTGTTACTGAGCAGCTTTCTCCTTTTCCTGAACTGTCAAATGAAAATACCATTTCATTTACCTGTATTTCAGGAATGGATGAAGATGAATGTTTTAGACAGTATTGGGAAAAGAAAACAAAGCTGGATACTAGTGAGTTGGGAGGTTTGGCAGTGGCTGCAGGAGTCAGAAGCTGTGCTTTCGTAGGGTGGTAAACTGCAGCTTCAGAGGACCTGATGTAAGGTCAGGATTTCCAGGGACACATAACCCAGCGTGTGGCACCACATTCAGCTTTTGTTCTACATGTGGCCAAACACCTTTCAGGGGCAACTTTGCCTCAGCTGCTCTTGGGCCAAAAGCTATCAGCTTTTTTCCTAGCCTCCCCACAGAAAGTTAGTGCAAAGTTGACATAAGCACTACATACCACACTTATAACAGGCTAGCTTGACAGGGAGGTTGGTGTCTATGCCCAATCAAAGTTGTAGCTGCAAGGCACAGATTTAATATTAATGATCATGAAGTCACAGCCAAGAATCAGTAACACTGAGTCAGCTGAGAGGCTGATTTGCTGGGTAGCACCGTACAAAGTATTTCATCAGTCCACACCTCAGTCCTCCGCCTTCCCAAAAGGTCACATAGGAGTCACATTTTGGAAGTATTGCAAAAAGACAACTTCATCTGGGGGGTGCAACACACTGTTAGAAATCAGAAAATTGCAGTGATGGGGCCCTTAAACCTTTGGAGAAGCAAGGGGAGGCAAATCCTGCTGCCCCCCAAAGACAGCTCCCCAGCCCCATCTCTTCTTCATTTTTGGGCTCCACAAAGCCGTCTCTCAGTCATGGCTGTCATGTTCTTAGAAATATCACTACACATGACACAGGGGGAATATGGTTTTTTTGCTGACACAGCTATTGTGGTAAAAGCCTTAACACAAATACACTCGACAACGGTACCACTTTTCTCAGACACTAAATCTCCAACACCTTATACACAAGCAACTTTACACTGGTACATCCTTGTTCCTGCTACAGAAATTCTATGACAACTTTTGATGTGGAAGGCACAGTAGAAAACTGTCATATTCATAACTGATTAGTCCTGCTACAAAACACTAATGAAGTCTTTCTTTCTTTCTTTCTTTCTTTCTTTCTTTCTTTCTGTCTTTCTCTTTTCCCTTTCCCTGCCTCTTGGAAGGAGATTAAAAGATCAGGACCTTGAGTAAAGTACAAGTTTAAGAAAGAGGAATCTCCCCTCCAGCGTATCTCTTTGCTTGGTGGACGAAGCTGTGGTGTAACAAGGAGCAGCCTGGTAACTGATGGACTCAAGAGGTCATTCGAGGGGTTAAATCTCGTATTTGCACCTCACGGTCAAGGGTTTGGGTTAGAGATAGCTGTCCAGGTTTTAATTGCACTGGGACTGACAGAGGGACCATACATACATTCCAGATTTCCCACTTGTCCAGAGACTCTACAGAAGAACTTGTGGAACTAAGTACCTAGAGTAAGATCAGTCACGGCTTTCTCTTTTTTACTTTCTCTTTTTCTTTTCAAGTTGTAAAACATTGAAATGGTTGAAAAACATATCAAAAGCATAATGCAAAGCACACTGTCTAAACTCCCACTCACTCTGAAATTTTTCAGTGACACTACTCTGAAATTCAGACATAGATACTGTGGAAAGTAGAAATGCATCTGCCCGTGCCGGTTAAATTGCATATACCCTTTCAGGATGGACAGGTGCCTTTTGATACTGATTGCGAAATCCTGTCAAGGTCTTCCAGCAGGTCTTCTTAGGTGATCTGTTACATCAACGAGACTGAAAAGATAAAAACCCAAACCACCACCAACAAAATCACGATTTGCTTAATATCCAGATTAAAAGGAGCAGAGGAAACACAACGCGTGCAGCTGAGAAGTGGGGAAGGATCCCGAAGAAGGACGCTGTCCGGCTGGCCGTGCCTCACGGTCGCGTTGCCGTCACGCCATAAGGTGAGCCCTCCGCAGCTCGCTCCATCCCTCCTGCCGCCGGTGCCCGCTGCCGCACACCACTCCGCCCGCACGCCCGGGAGAGGCGGCAGCCGGCGCATCCCCGGAGAGCGGCTCCCGCCACCGCAGGCC